>JALPQI010003373.1:0-91325 GCA_025490895.1 Thaumatotibia leucotreta
AGAGAGGGTTATGCGTTGAGATTGTATTAGGAATAACACCATCCGCAACAGAACCAAAGCAACCGATATAGTTCTCCAAATCGCTAATCTAAAGTGGGCGGGGCACATTCCAAGTAGAACCGATGACCGTTGGGGCGGTACATATGCTAGGTAAATATAGGTTTGTTTGTCCATTTGTTACATTAACAAAATTATTTACTTAAATGCGTTTATCATTGCGTAACGGTCAAAAACGGTTTAAAAACAGTACATTTTATCTTAAAATAAAAAGAATCCGGCAAACTTTATACGACATTTTTTACTTCTTTGATTCGAGTCCGCTGCAAAATTTTTTCCCTTTCCTCATGGGCACATTGTATTAGTACATTGTGCATCAAGGGAGGTAAGTACGGAATTCTAACGACAGTGTTAGAAGACTTTTAATGACTCGAGTTAGTATTCCACTTACCGACCGTGATACATACAATGTTTTTCATCACACTTGCGGACAAAAAAATGAGTTTTAAGACAAATTATTATTCTATGACGTACCTACAGACATTTGTATTACTCCCTAGGGAATTTCACTTTTCTATTACTCTCGCTACGCATGCAAGCAATGGCGCGCTTAGACAGCAAGTGTGATGAACATTTATTTAAATTTGTAATAAATTTTATAGCACTCGTACTCGTATTTCCAATATAAACTTTAAACACGAATGGCATTTCTATGGCAGACATTCTATTAGCGATAAGTTTCGTTTAGCTCACCATCTCAATTTGAATTGCGTTGCTATTCACAAACGTAGACTATAAAGAAATAATGTCCATTTTGGACTTTATTACAATAACATAATGTGAAAAGTATATCATGAAAATATCCTTTAGTACAGATGGTGCGTTTTTTACGCGCAAGTCCGAGAAGTGGCGCATTTTACGTCAGGTCCAAAAATTCGGAGGGCAATCTGTACTATACGTATAAAACGTCGTACGAGACACGTGCAAAAATGTAAAAATTCGTAACTTGTATCGATTTAAAACACTCCCTTCGGTCGTGTTTTAAAACATCGCCGCGCTTTTCGAGTTTCATGTTTTTCGCACTTGTAATGTAGGTACTATTTCATTATAGACGGTACTTTTTTTTATGCGAGAAGTGGTTAATTTTTTGTCAGGTCGAAATTTGGGATGCCATCTATACTAAAAAACGACATACCATACACGTGTTAAAAGGATGAAATTCGTAACTCGTACTTTTTTTCGCACTTGTATCGTGATCTACTATTTATTTGAACGTTCCTTTTTGGTGTCCAGATTCCTATACATTTTTAGTAACAAAAAAGGAACGTTTCATACAAATACTTTGGGACATTTAAGCAAATGTGGTGGATCTTGCTCAGCATCATTGACTCTATCAGCTTACCAATTTTTATCAAAATCGAAGTCGTGATCCAACTGTACAATTCTTTAATAATTACACATCTGGCTATAGAAACAAAAATATCTGATACCAGGTTATGGATCATCATCAGCCTATGATAGTCCACTGCTGGACGTAGGCCTCTCCTATTAACTATGCGTGTAGACGCATTAGGAGGCAAATGCCCATAATCGCCACGCTGGGCAAGCGGGTTGGCAATCGCAGTAATGTGTCCACACTGTCCACTATGATGACGCTGCTGCATCATCAATCTTGTATCAAATAATGTTCAGCGACACTTCAATCCTTTATTCGACTCTTACGACACCCGCAGGAGGACTTGGGGTGGTGACAAATGTATTCTTACTGCCGTCACCACACGGCTATGGATACCAGGTTACCTGTCGGATAAACTTCGCGAAGAGCCTTCTAAATCTTCGAAACGCTTTTCTCATCAAATAGCAATTAAACACGGCTTCAGAAGTTCCCGAATTAAACAGGAGTTTGTTTATTGATTTACCCGTTTCTTGAAAAGGCTCTCGTTGCAAAGGATTTAGTCAACAGAAAAGGGTTTTCGGTACGTTTGCGCGGGAACAAATTAAAGTCTTTGTAGCCTATCATCATCATATCAGCCGGTTGCTGTAGAAATGTTTCTAAGGAGTTCCAAAATGAGTGGTTCCTCAACCAACATAATATTTCAGCGATTCTAACCAGTAGCCTCACACAATTAGATTTGGACAGAAGAAACAAGTGCATTCATTTTTATGGCGGCCGAGCGTGTCAGATTTTGTACTGAAGTTGTTACTTGCCTATGATTTTAAATATGTCTCAGGCCCTTCAGTATTCATATTGTTTTGTGTTGTTGCAATTAATATTACTTAAGGAGGCATTATTAATGTTTTTGTTCACTTCAACTTACAAAATTTGACGCCCGAAATTTGTTACAACAACAACAACAACAACATCTACAAAAATAGTATAGATATTTTTTAAATAGTAGAATTTTATTACTAAAATCAAAAAGGCGTCTTATAATGAGATACTGCAGCTCTTGGTACGGCTACAGGTACCATCATAAGGCTACTCACAGATGTCATATATACCATAGATCAAACAATCGTATCTACTTAGCGTGTCAAATGAACTCAGTGAAATCCACTGAGTTGTCCGTCTTTAATCGCAGCTTGCAGCTTTAAAAAGTGCCTAGAATACAAGTATTCTAGGCACTTTTTTCCGCAACTCGACATCAAACGTGCCTATTTTGCGTAGTCCCAACGCTGACCCAGTACTTGTTGGGGACTTCACATACACCCTTGATTTTCTTCGCAGGTGTATGCAGGTTTCCTCACCGTAAAGCACTTGTGAATATCAAATGATATTTCGTACTAATATTTTTGTAGATACTATATACCTATGGCTGCGTGGTGACGACATTAAGATAACATTTGTCACCACCCCAAATCTTCCTGTGGATGTCGAAAAAATCGAATAAAGGACTGAAGTCTAACTACTAGAAATGTTATCAGGTGTATTAGAGTTCAAATTTAAACGAACATTTGTTTTTGATGGCTGTGAAAGGAATAAGCTAAAGTATTTTTTAACACGTTAGATTAAAAATAATTCATGTAGGTACTATTTTATACTTAGTATTTTATTTTTATCATTTAAACTACTAAAAGCCGCACTATAACACGCCGCACTAACTAAAGTTCCCCTAACGCTGACAAAGACGTAACTAAGTAACACCATCACAGACATACATCCTTGTCGCTTTAAGTTTGTGCGATATGAAGAGAAATAACCGTTCTTTTTCATGCCTTAGTTGGTTTATGAAAGTGTGCGAGTAAGTCAGATGTATCACTCGCATTTATTCTATTTTCCTTTTTATGAGACTGGGGATTTTCTTCATGGTTTCACGAAATAATGACTGCTTGAAATAAAACAGTTTTATTTTAATTTCCGTATGTTAAAGATTTTATTTTATTAATGTAATTGATCGCAGGAATGTGTCCACTATGATGACACTGCTGCCCATCATCAATCTTTTATAAAATAATGGTCAGTGACACTTCAATCCGCTTGCCCAGCGTGGCGATTATGAGCATTTACCTCCTAATGCGTTTATACGCATAGTTAATAGGAGAGGCCTACGACCAGCAGTGGACTATCATAGGCTGATGATGATGATGATGAATGTAATTGATAAAAAAAAATCATAAAACAGTTTGAGTTGTTCTACGAAGATTGCATTCCCCTTAGAGTATGGATATGGACAAAGACGCCTAATCTTATAACAGATTGCATAAACCCGAGAAATTTGACCGGTGTCTGGAGTGGCCGAGTGGTTTTGGCATCAGCCGCGAAAGCTGAGGACGTGGGTTCAAATCGGCGTTGGTAAACTTCGGTATTTTTTCTTTGGTATATATTATGACATCTAATATTTAAATTAATTTATTGTTTTTTTTTAATTAATAGGTAGGTACTTGAAGCTCCCATATTTTGAAGTTTATCTCCAAATCGGGTCTTAATCGTGTAAACTTACGTTTAATTATATTATCCTGACGTTTGTGACTTGGTCGATTTGTGTAAAAATGCTTCATGATATTTATTATTATTTATGGCCAATCGGATATCAAAATTCCTGAAAGGTACATTCCGGGAAAGCGTAGGAAAATGATGACTATGTAAGTCAGGATAAAATTAAATGCAAATTTACGCGATTAAGACCCGTTTATCTTTAAAATATGAGTGATAATCCTGAAAATTTAAATCATTTACCGACTCTTGTTACTGTTTTACCTATTTCTCTAATTGTTTTTATTTGTCTTCACTTTTTAGCTCGGTTGCCCTGAAAACCAGCGTCGTGTCATCTGACACGACACATTATTATTATTTTTATTTTATATTTTTATTAAGATTACTACATAGTTCTGAAATTAACAAAAGTCCTGTAAAACAGTATTTATTAATGTTTTAACAACCTATGAATCTTTGTTATGAGATTTGAATTAAATAATTTTGAATTTGAATTTGAAAACTGTTGAGACAGTTTGTCTACAGGAAGACTTAAGATATGCTGATAAGACATCCTGAGTGGCATCCTTTTTGGTGTTAAAATCCTTACTGTTTATATTTGTATTAATTGTTCTGTATTGTATGGCACCAAATAAACCATTCTTATTATTATTCTCAATATACTTGAAACACTATACCTACTTGTACCATGAACATGTGCTACATTTAAACAAACTCAGGCGGTACCAGGTTTTATATACATAAATCTAGGTTAGCCTGTCAAATAACATAAGACCTAGAATTTAGTGCGCAAACACGTTGCTTTTGTCGAACATTTTGTAGAGATTTATCGCTGTTACTGCTGCCAGATATATCGGTTCGGGCAGGGTGCTCATTAATACCTGAGCACGCCTCTATTACTATAGCATTAGAGTGCATTTTAAGATATTTTGAGCTCCATGGCTGCTTCGATATGCATATCTGATAGCGAAAGCAGTCTCGATAAAAAATAGCAATTATTCACATATACATATAGGTACCTATTGATTTAAACTTTCAGGATTATAACTCATATTTAGGGTTAGGATTTCGGTGGCATTTTTTGAACAAAGAGCAGTGGAGTCGATGTTATAGATATTTTTTTACTTGAATAAATGATTAACTTTTAAAATAATAACGAAATTGTGTTCAGTTCAAGCGGGATTCATCAATGAATTTTAGAAATTAGATGAATTGTATTTTTAAGAAGCTAGAAAAATATTAAACTGTAATAAAAAATTGGTATTTGAGAAAGTCTACTGATTTCATTTTCAAGATTACAGTTTTCTCGGAGCCCCAAATATCATAATTGTAATAATCATAAGCAATAATATGAAAAAATACTGAATTGAATTTCACAGATAGTCAAATATTAAAGGTGAAATTATTTAAAAATTTTAATGGGCGAAATCCTGTTTAAGAGTTTTTATGTTATTCATTTTTGAATAATTAATTATTGAATCAATCATAAAAAAAATAAACAACGACTCCACCGTTCTCTGTTCACCAAATGCCAAAAAAAAATTCCTAACTCTACTCATATTTTAACGATAAACGGGTCATAACCACGTAAACTTACGTTTAATTTAAGTGTTGTTAGCCTCCGTAGTTCTTCATAATAATTATGGACTTTTATTTAAGTAAACTTCTGAATTTTAGCAGCATTTCTTCTTATTTTACCATTTTGGGTCATTTAGTTTCCCAATGGGTCTTAACTAAATTACAATATCGATACAATAATAAACTGTGAATCTCGTTTCTACAATTTTAATTAACTATTTCAAGTCTAACATTGCTGAAATCGTCTCGGAAAATCGCATTTTTTTGGGCGTGAACTTTTGCATTACCTAAGCATTATCTGAAGTTATTTTGATTTTGACGACTTTTGCTTTTGGATATTTTGTCAGCCTCCGTAGCCTAGTTGGTAGTGATCCTGTCTACGAAGCTGGAGGTTCCGGGTTTGAATCCCGGCGAGGGCATTACTTGTGTATTTGTTTATCACAAATATGTACTCCTTGGTCGTGGTTGTCTATGTACTTAAGTATCTATTATGTATCATCTATTTTATATATCGTCGCTTGGTACCCACATGACAAGCCTTAATTGAGCTAACCGTGGGACTAGGTTGATTTGTGTAAGATGTGTAAGATTCATTAAATCTACTTTAGAGTCATGTCCATATTATTGCGAACAATTGACTCACATTCGTATGATCTCTGCTTATAATATTATTATCAATGTACTGTTGTTGTTGTTGTTGTTGTTGTTGTTGTTGTTGTTGTTGTTGTTTTCTGGCCATTTTTTCGCAACTTGACATCAAACGTACCTATGTTGCGTGGTCCCAACGCTGGCCCAGTACTTGTAGGGGACTTTACATACACCCTTGAATTTCTTCGCAAGTGTACGCAGGTTTCCTCACGATGTTCTCCTTCACTGTAAAGCACTTGTGAATATCAAATGATATATGTTTCAAAACTTATTTTTTGAGCCGGGGATTGAACCCACGACCACTGCGTGCGTTTTACCGCTAGACCACAAACCAAATCAAATCAAATCAAATTTATTTATTGTACACACAAATTAAGGATACACAGGAAATCGGTTCGTACTTTACATGAATAAAATATATGTACATTAAGCATTATCCATTTGGGTTGCTCTGGCTCCTACACTAGGCTCAGCCTGTCTCGTAGGTAACCTAATCAAACAGAGTTTACACTTCAAGGTTAATGGAAACGCTCATTTATCTATATACTGTTTCTTCACAAATAACCAAACTAAAACATACACCAAGAAATCTTACGATTATTCACAACACCCATATTACGTATACAAACAAAAACATTGTCCATAAATATTTATCCATAAACAAAGTTAATCTGAGCAGCGAATTAAATAACAATAAAACTCCAACTTGGCTCAACTTCAGTGAGTATAGGGTGCTTAGACAAGTCGCCAATCGCTAGCGCTTAATCGTCAATCGTAAACGAAAGGCAGCTAGCTGTAGCTTTGTCGCACTAATATGAGAGAGTGACAGAGAGGGAAAACTACGATACGCTACTAAGCGTTAGCGATTGGCAACTTGGTTAAGCATCCTGATATATCTTAGCGGACAAGGTGTTCAAAAATATCGGAACATGCACTTTAACACTAAGACAATAGAGTCTCTATCGCGAACCATGAACGAAATGCCTCTCTCTCGCACTCGTGAAGTCGTACGTAAGTGTGACAGGGCAACACTTCGTAGTTTGCAACTGCAAACTACGAAGAACTGCTGAGTAACAACTGTTACTCACATGATTTTGAGCACCCTGCGGTCCTACTGCGAACCCCGAACGAAGTATTGCATCCCTGTCACACTTAATTACTAATTCATAAGTGTGAGATAGAGGCAACACTTCGTTTGTGGTAGGCACTCTATCCGCTATATGTCTGATGGCGACTGTTTGTGCGGAAAATGAAGGCGTCTCATAGTAAAGCGCGCTCTCACATTTCACATGTCTTCAGTTATCGAACAGAAAGTAATGGTATTTTTATGCGACACAAAGATCAAGTGGCTTCCGTTTATTATTTTCTATTTCTGCAGGATCAGAATTGTAGGAGTTGAAAGGTCGTAAGTGTGTAGGATTTTGTATCAAATAAAGTCTTTTTGTTGATAGAAACTTGAGTTTGTGGGTAAATTCTTTGAGGAAAGTTGGAACTGTTCTGTTCAGTTTGAATATACAGGGTGTGCCCTGTCATACGACAATTTAACGATATATATTACGCATTCTAACAATGATTTCCGTATGGCAAGGATAATTTCTATTTACTTATCATTTTTTTGTTAACCCTTCTATGTAAATAACTTTGATAAAAAATAAATTTCAATGCTCATATCATAAGTAATCCAAAATTCAAAAATGGTTAATACATATTAAACTTGCCGTCAATAGAAGTTCCGAACTATGTAAACAAACCGTTCAAGGAAATGTCTGTAATCCAGCACGATTTTATTGTTTTAATGGTTTAGATAATGTTATAGTAACGTCGTTTCATTAAATATGAAATTAATTTAGCCGTATTCATTGACGTAGTTAAGAAATTATAGAAGATACGGTTTATTTACAATGTTATAACACAAAACAGATAAAAAGGTCGGAACATTATTATTTATACAACAACACCTTTCATGTAAAATTTACTTTAGTTTTAAATATAATTCATTGCTTTAGTTTATATTGTTTTAATTTGATAAGTAAATTTAGGTTAAATTCTATTGTAATGATTATTTATGTTATAAAGCATTTATTTTGTTTAGTTTATACCGTTTAATAAAGTGAATGATTACGATTATATTCATTAGTAATAAATTAACTTGGATCCCCAGATTTATTCTACGAAATGTTACTTGACTGTAGTAAATCTGAAGGACTTTAATTAATTAGTAAATTACCAACCAATTGTAGCTTCATAAATAGCTTAATCAGCACATCGCTTCAGGTTATCCAAAGATCTAATTAAACAATTAGTCGCGACACAATCGCTTAAGTAATGAGTAAATCCTAATAAGGGAGGTCGTTTCGTATAATTGGCAGACAGGACCATCGTCCCTTGACTTAACTACTGATGAACCTTAAGGCTTTGTAATAAGGTCTATAAATTGGCAGTTAATTTTGGCGTTTGTGCCGTTGTAAGTAGGGTTATCCCACTTACTATATGTAGTATCGTACTATAATATACAGCGTATGTTTTTATACGGGCGCATAATTTATTCAGTTATAAGGCGGATTTTTATTTTGTTGTCGTTTTTTAAAATTTTCCATATTTTGACTTTTTTACATTTTTTATACTAAGAATCACGAGCTCTTTCGATCCTAATAGATATAAAAAAAATGTCCCAAAAAAAAATCCATTGAGTTACTATTTTTCATACACTTTCTTCGACCGTAACTCAGTGGAAGACAAAAAAATGTATGGAATTTTGGAAAATTTGAAAAAAACTACAACAAAATAAAAATCCTCCCTATAGTGTTTGATCATAGAAATCGAATGGGGTAATAACTTTGTTAAATAGTATTATTGAATAGGTGTTTTTTTAAAGTCTTACCGAGCCGCAATGTAAGTAATCCTAAACTTAGTTTGAGATAATAAGTAACACTGACATGACATAATAATATTACATATAATTACGAGCTAAAGTATGACGTTTCAGAAAAAAAACCAGAAGATGCTGTGCCAGAAGGACGACTTTTTGTCTTACCCCATTTAAAAAACCATTTCATCTTACCCCACCTTACCTTATTTACATTTTACATCTATAAAAAAAAATGTTTTTTTTTTCTCGTAATTCACGATACTATTATGTCGTGTCAGTGTTAATAACCCATGTATTTACATTGATTTTCTTGGGTCATGTTCTAAATCATTATTAAATTATACGCCCTTATTACACAGGTAAGTACAATCACGTCTGTATAGTGTGCACCTCGAAATGTATTATCCCGAAAGAAGGTTTAAATTTGAATACAGGTATTAACATTTTTATGGTCGCGTCCGTGCACACCTTGTATAGTGGGTATAAAAGTCAGTAAGTTTATGATTTAAGCAGTTTTTTTTTCGGTAAGATCCTTCAGCTCCTTGAGAAAATATTACACTTTCTTACTTAAAAATACTAAACCTTTTAAAATAATATTTACGGAATGTTTCACAATCACCTGACAAAGATATTTGCTAGATAAAATTATGACTAGTATCCTTTTTCCCAGGATTTTCTTATGCAAATATTATTTTTCATCACACTTGCTGTGTAAGCATGCCATTGCTTGCGTGCATAGCGGGAGTAATAGAAAAGTGTAATTCCCTAGGAAGTAATAGAAATGTCAGTGCGTCATTTAATAATATTATGTCTTAAAACTTATTTTTTTGTCGGCAAGTGTGTTGAAAAACATTGTATGCATCACGGTCGGTAAGCGGAATACTAACTCGAGTCATAAAAGCCCTCCGCCTACGGCGTCGGGCTTCTAAAACTCTCGTTACTAATTCCGTATTTACCTCCCTTGATGCACAATGTACTATTTTTTTTTATTAAATTTATCCCCGCACTGGTCAGCCATCAGCCCCAGCTATCAGCTATTACCGCCGAGCGAGTATCGCCGTGTCTCTTTTTTTACACGGAAGTGCGTATCTTTTGTTCGTATTTATAGCCCATAGTTCATAGCTTAGTAGCTCGAGGTGAGACCAGTGTCATAAGTTTACTAAGATTTTCATAGTTATTGGTATCAAAGAGGTAATTTTGAGGAAACGATAACACATTCAAACATTTTTTCCTTTTGGAATCGGAAGAGCTCCTGAGTTTGAGTATAAATAACCCAAAATTTATCCATAAATTTATTCAAAATTATGAAAATGTACAAAATAAAAAGAAATGCTTTGCTAATTGCTAAACTTAAGTGGCAGTGGGCAAATTGCACGCAGAACTGATGACCGTTGGGGTGGAAAGGTTCTCGAGAGAATATCTGAGTGTGGGTAAGCTGTCCCACAAGGTGGACTGATGACCTGATGAATATCGCAGGAGTTTGCTGGATGCGGGTGGCATAGAACCCAGTCATTGTAGCAATTGAGGACTTATGTGTAGCAGTAGAAAATAAATGTTTCGCTGATATGATGATTCGAAAATGAAATTTTATCCCTCGTTAGCTATTTTTCTCCTTAAATGCTTGATAAAATAAATGAGATTAATAATAAAAATAATATGCTTTATTGTTCACTACAACGAAAACTTAAATAGAAACACCGATAGAACAGTAAAGGTTAGTAGATGACAACAGGCGGACTTATCGCTGAAGAGCGATCTCTTCCAGACAACCTTAAGATAGCGGATTATGGCGAAAGTATATGACTATAGGGCAGTGTAAAAATAGCAATAACATAATCTACCACATAAATTACAAATAAACACAAAAAAAAAACAGATTCTGGAAGTATTAAAATATTATCAAACCGGGTTACTCACGTATTTAAGTCGGTTCGGACGAGGACCCTCTTAACGGGTCGAAACATGTCGAGCAATCATCGATTTAAATATGTGAGTAACCCGGTTCGATAATATTTTAATATGTTTGAGTCTCACGTTAGTTATAATTCAAAAAAAGATTCTGGAAGTGTCTAAAATAAATGGGAGAGTTAACAGATACGTGAAGTTGGAGGTAAGTTGGGTTTCAAGTTGGCGAGATTACTTTACCGTCTTTTATCTGTGTTGTAAGTTTTTAGTTGTTTTATTTTATTCTTGAGATTTCATTCGGATTTTATTTGAATTGTCAGATAATAAATAAATAAATATCTTGGGACATCTTACACAAATCGACCTAGTCCCACGGTAAGCTCAATTAAGGCTTGTGATGTGGGTACCAGGCGACGATATATATAATAGATAGATACATATAGATACTTAAATACATAGACAGCCATGACCAAGGAACAAACATTTGTGATAAATAAATACACAAAGAATGCCCTCGCCGGGATTCGAACCCAGAACCTCCAGCTTTGTAGGCAGGGTCACTACCAACTAGGCTACGGAGGCAGATAATTTGTACGTATGTAGAAGGATTTGCAAAGACATGATTCATATCATATTGCAGCATTATTAACGCCTGATAACACTGGCACCGGCGTTGACCAATCCAGACGACCGTCGTCGGTAGCGAATCAGAGGGCTCCGAGAGCGCGACAACAGCGCCCAGGTTGCGCGCACACGACACCACACGCAGCGGTCCACCGAGACTGCAAATTCTCTTTCCTTCTTACCGCTGAAGCCTCCGCACGTGTCCTAGACATAAATAAGAACCTCTACCTACCGATTGTACATTATCGATAATTAAAATGGTAAACTATTGTAACCAGCAGTTTTACTTAGAGGCGTAAACAAGCATTATTGAAGACAAAACTTTCCCGAATTATCACAATCAAAACATATTTTAACTAAAAATAGGTCATAATCACGCAAACTATAATATTTATTTACGTTTGATTGTAAAGCAATATATGTATCACAATAAAATCTTACCTTACTGGCTCTTCTCAGGACAGTGGTGAAGGGTTAGAACCGGTAGTAGTTTCTTTTTTTCTTGTTACTGTGTCAGACGATTCGAAAATGCTTATTAATAAGCTTACTTGAATAAAGAATAGTTTGACTTTGAGCCCAGTAGACAAATACAGGGTGCTCGTGAGCATTCCGAAAGATTTTAATGCTGGATTCCTGACCATATTTAGAGTCTTTAATGTGATATAAAATTTCCTGGATTTGGCTTGGTTTCAGAGGTAATCAACCTTTTTTCGAAATAAGTTTTTCGACGTACGACGTACTCGTAACTCCTCATTTAACTTCTTCTTGTTTACAATGCTACCACTTCTTCTTAGTCGGCATCTTCATTTCTGAAGGTCGTGTCTAGCTTGAAGGGTTTGTTGCTTGATGCACCATGCTCTTCCAAGCGGGTCTGTCCTCGGCGATCTTCAGAGCTTTAGAGATAGACAAGCCGGTGATTGATTTTATCAGGTCTGACCATCGGGTTGGCGATCGGCCGCGGGCTCTTTTTCCATCTACCTGACCAACTACCATCAATTTCTCTAGACTGTCGGGGTCTCTACGGGCTACATGTCCAAAATACTTGAGGATTCTCTGGAAGCAGATACTGGACAAGCGTGTGGTTACTCCGAGCTCTTTGAGGATGGACAAGTTGGTGCGACGCGCGGTCCATGGTATTCGCAGCATACGCCTCCAACACCACATTTCAAATGCGTCAATTTTCGCTCTGTCTTTCTGCTTTATTGTCCAGGATTCCGCGCCGTAGAAGAAGATTGAGAAGACCAACGCACGCACTAGTCTGACTTTTGTTTTACGGGATATGTTGCGGTCTTTCCATATCTTAGTCAGTTTAGTCATCGCTGATTTGGACATTTGGATTCTCCTGACAATCTCTTTCTCAGTTCCTCCTTTGCTACTAAGAAGAGAGCCTAAGTAAACAAACTGATCCACAAATTCTATGCCTCTGAGCTCGTTTGAATGAGTTAGGGTGCCCGGTCTGTCTACAACCATCACCTTGGTCTTCGATTTGTTGATAGTAAGGCCAACTAACTCACTTTCCCTCTCCACTCTTGAAATCAGCTCAGCCAGTTCACACTTGGTTGACGCAAATAAAGTGGTGTCATCTGCATATCTCAGATTGCTGATTTTTCTACCGCCAACAGATACTCCACCTTCCCAACCCTCCAAGGCTCGTCTCATAATATATTCTCCGTAGATGTTAAAAAGAATTGGGGATAATATACAACCTTGTCTGACTCCTTTCTGCGGCTTAAAAGGTTTCGACATGACATTGTTGACCCTTACGACTGTATTTCCGCCCTGGTAGAGGTTTGCGATGAGAACCACCAGGTGTTTAGGTACTCCCATTTCCATTAAGATGCTCCATAAGCAATCCCACCGAACGCAGTCAAAGGCTTTTGAGTAGTCAACAAAACACATCAGGATTGGAACGTTGAACTCGCGACATTTTTCTATAATCTGCCTTATATTCGCAATCTGATCCCTAGTCCCTCGTCCCTTCACGAAACCCGCTTGCTCTGCTGGAATCTGCCATTGTAGAAAAGATTTAAGGCGTTCGTTGATTACGTAGAGCAAAATCTTACTGGCATGAGAAATCAGCGCCACGGTCCTGTAGTTTCCACAGGTCTTTGTCGAGCCCTTTTTGTGCAGCGGTATTAGAGTGGATTCTTGCCAATCGATGACCCATTCCCCAGTTTTCCATATACGGTTGCAAAGACTTTGTAGCAGGCAAACACCGCTATCCCCGATGAGTTTCAAGTCTTCAGCAAATATACAGTCACTCCCAACTGATTTGTTAGATTTAAGCTTCTTTATAGCCAACTCAATTTCCGACTTCAAAATATCTGGTTCTAACGGAACATCAGTCAGGCTATGATGAGGGTTTATTGACGCCGCAGCCGTATCTGCGTACAAATCTTCGCAATAACCCCTCCACCTGTCAACTACTTCATCAATCCTAGTGAGCAAACTTCCGCCAGCATCTTCCAAAGCCCATGACTTTGCCTTAAAATCTCGTGTTATGCATTTTATTTTCCCGAAAAGATCTCGGGTATGCATCTTCTGGGCGTTATCCTCAACTTCAGCACACAAATTGTTGTAGTACTGATTTTTATCCGCCCTGCATCGACGCTGTATTTCCGCCGAGAGAGCTTTATATCGCGCATGACTGTTACCGCTTGAGACAGTTTTTAGTAGTTCCTTTCTTTCGTTAATAACGTCCCATGTCCCGTTAGATAACCACGAGCTGCGGGGTAAGTCGTGCATAGCAACCTGGCTTTCTTTATGAGTAACGAGCAACAATTTTTTGATACTCTCCCAGTTCTCATTAATAGTCATTTCGTTATCCGTTTGTACTTCCGCTGTTATGTTTTGCTGAAATCGTTCTCTGAAATTAATTTGCTCTCTAGGTGTGAGCCTGCGGGTTTGCCTATGGACAAGTCGGTGGCATTTCTTAAGCTTGATTAACATCTTTGCAACTAGCAGCTGGTGATCCGTGCCGCAGTCGGCACCTGGGTAAGTTTTGGTGTTAATTATACTCGATTTCCACCTCTTTGGCACAGCAATATAATCGATTTGGGTTCTCGACCTGTCTCCTGGCGATACCCATGTGTAAAGTCTTCGAGGATGCTGCTGAAACCAGGTGTTCATTATGGACAAAGAATTGGCCGCGCAGAATTGTAACCAGCGTTCTCCCCTCTCATTACGTTCGCCCAGTCCAAAACGTCCAACAAAGTCCCTCAAATGAGAGTCATACGCGGTGCATCCAACTTTCGCATTCATGTCTCCTATCAATACGTTCACTTCTCTCCGAGGTAGTGAGTTATATGTATCGTCTAACTGATTATAGAACGCTTCGATATCTGCATCACTAGCAGCGCTAGTAGGAGCGTATACCTGTATTATGTTCATGCGACATGGTTTTGTATTGATTTGCAGGGTTATTATACGATCGCTAACCGGATTGTATCCGAGTACACACTTCTCGATTTGAGGCGACACAGATATCGCCACGCAATGCTACCACAAGGTGATCTAATATTACCACACCTTTTGCCTGACAATCAAAAAATACGAATAGACTTGACGAAATACCTGTACCTACCTAAAAACAACAATTGAAATAAATAATTTAAACATATTTTTGTAATGATAAAAAGTACTGGAAATGTTAAAAAGTATTCAAAAAGCCTAAAAAAAAAGAAAATATTTTTTTTTTCGTGGTATTTATATTAGGTCTCATAATATTTTTTGTTTATTTTGATGTCTAAAATGATAGTTAAAATCGTTCGGAATGCTAACGAGCATCCTGTAGATACAGATATAAGTTTTTAGCCTATTCTTCTATTCTACGTACTACAAATTAAATGACCACCCTTTTAAAAACTTACTTTTGAATAAACCATAATTTGTGTCTCTAGCAACGCAACTTGGCACCAACTTATCCTATAACAGAAGATTAGTATAAGAAATTTTAAGTTCAAAAAGTTGACTTCAAACTCAGTCTTAAAAGTCGTCTGTTGTCCCTTAAGACTTAAGGGTGTTGCGCGCAATTTTAAACTTGATACTCTTGCTTTTAAACTAACAGGAGTTTTTAACTGAAGTATCTGTTAGAAGCCACTTTGCAGTGACACTCATTTTGTATCATAGATAGAACTATGTAAGTAAGTAAATTTTCTTTATTGTGCACCACATACTTAATTCAAATACAAATACAGAAACATGTATCGATAGGCAACAACAGGCGGTCTTATCGCTTACAAGCAATCTCTTCCAGACAACCTTAGGGTAGCAGGAAATGAAAACGTTAGCAAATAATTATAATAGAGTTATGGTTATGTTTTTTCTGTAATGTTTATGGCTATCTTAAAATTTTATATATTATTGCTAAATGTTACGTAGTTTTTATTCAAAAATGGCTGGGCCGATAATGTTAAGTTTTATAATGATTTTGTATGAAATGATTCATCATGAATCGTAACCCCGGATCAAAAGTTATAGACACAATTTTTTTTTCTGGAGTGGCTATCTCCAACAATATTGACTTTAGAAAGAAACTTTCTTTTGCTATCCTTACTATTTTTTAAAGGCCTATTCAACGATACCCCACACTATAGGTTTACAGCAATATAAAAAAATCACTCCCATTTTACGTGTTAGGGAGGTACACGAGTTTTTTTTTTATATTTTATTCTACCACTTGGTTGACGTAATAAATATGTAGGTATACCTATACCAAATTTCTAGTACTAACGGCCAATTATCTATGCCGCGGACAGACAGACGGACATGGCGAAACTATAAGGGTTCCTAGTCTACTAAGGAACCGTAAAAACTTCCTCTAGTTGTATTAATAAAATTGTAGTTTAATAATTTTTCGATTAGACCCTTCCAAAAATTGCTGAAGTGTAGGGTTATTCAATTAATTTAAAAATCGTATCATATTTGCTAACTCATGTTGAATAAGGGGTTTAGCTCGGCCAGAACATATTTACGTAGCCTCACTTAACATAATGAAAATCCGTTGATTACACGTTAGCTTAGGCTTTCCGTGTTTGTGATTTTAAATACCTAATAATCTTTTGCTGTAAGTAAAGGTAACAAGCTAAAGTAATATATAATAGAATATTTACGATTTCAACACGTTTGTGACCGCTAAATTAGCATTTCTAATTTTTTATTAGAAAGGACTTTGCGTCAAAATGGACCAAAATGAGAGAGCTAGGAATATGGTAATTTAAAAGGTCTGCTCATGTACTTTATTTCATTCTATACATGCTAGATTAAATTCCGTTGGATAATTTTATATAAAGCGTTCTGCTGGATATAATACTACTTGGTCACCTACTTCGGTAAGACCGAGTGGTCGAGCTGTATACGCATCAGCCGCGAAAGCTGAGTATGAGGGTTCGATTTCCACTTCGGATTTTGGCGATTTTGGTATTTTTTCTTTGGTGTATGACATCCAATATTTATAATTACTTATTTCCTTAAAATATCCCCGAAGGGGCTTATTTTGCGTCCCAAAACCTCACTGGCAGTGGAAATGACCTGCACATATATAAAAATATTGATAGAAGTACTTAAATATTAGGCCGTGTGGTGACGGCAGTAAGAATACATTTGTCACCACCCCAACTCCTCCTGTGGGTATCGTAAGAGTCGACTAAGGGAGCAGAGTCACTGACCATTATTTGATAAAAGACTGATGATGGACATCATAGTAGACACATTGCTGCTATCTCCAATCCGCTTGCCCAGCGTGGCGATTCTGGGGATTTCATATGCACAGTTAATAGGAGAGGCCTACGTCCAGCAGTGGACTATCATAGGCTGATGATGAAATAGACAGTTACAACATGACCAAAGGCCAATTATTTGAAACAAACAAAGAAATACCCTAATTAAGATCAGGCAGACTCATCACCATCTAGGAGGTTAACATTAAATGTATTTTCATAATATTTTAAAAAATACGTTTTGAGTAAAAAAATAAGCTAAATAAAAACGCTTCGTCAGCTGAAACAGAAATGAGCGTTCATTTAGGCAACAAAATAAAGCTTCAATTTCCAAACTATTTTATTTTCAGTTTCAACCACTATTGATTTAATAAACCTTAGATTGCAAGTTTTTTACAATTTCAATATACGGGTATTTTGAAACCTTTTAAAGTGCAAAATCTGTTAATTTAGGCCTAACATAGCCTTTTGTGAATCAAATTGATTGACAGACAGATGAGTAAGCACGTTTTTAAATAAAAAGAGTAAATCTGATAATGGCTGCTGGGTCTTACAGATAAAATATTTCATTCAGCCGTTCAGTTAATAAACGAGAAATGTTTTTCAAAAGTAAAGAGGTTTTAATTGGCAAAAATGTGAATCTATTAATGTTGTAGGTATTGAGAATTGTATAATATTATGTATGTGCGTAAATAACACTTATTCCAAAGAACTTTAAAAATCTAGTGTTAATCGGTCACAATTTTCTTGTCACTCGGTGCTATGGCTACGTTCAAAGTCAAAGTCAAAGTCAAAATATTCTTTATTCAATTAGGCCCAGCAACGAGCGCTTTTGAATCGTTAAACTAAATAGCGAATGAGAGAAAAAAAAAAACTACCTCCGGTTCTAACCCTACACCACTGCCTGAGAAGAATCCGGCAAGAAACTCAGCGGGACTTACTTTTTTCAAATAATAGTTTTATAACATCTTACGGCTAACATGCATTAATTAAAAACAAACATAAATTTGATTTAATATAAATACAGATATAGTACATTAACTAGAGATGAAGTCTCTAATAGTCAGAACAATTATATAAATTTAATGAATTTTGAGAAATGTATAGATGTAAAGATATATGTAAAAGGGCATACAATTGTTTTTAGTTAGACGTTAAAATTAGCATTATGATACTGCTAGAGATGTAAAGGTCTCTAGTTGTCAGAGTAAAAAGAAAACAAACGGATACATTTCACTAAATGTTTCAGAGATGTATAAGGTCTCCATGCGTCATAATATTAATTAATTATAAATAAACAAACATGTAGCGAATTCAATTTCTCATATCAAGAACAGCAGGAAAATTGTTTGAATTTAAGCCATGAGTGAGCTTGATTAGACCGGTCTCCGCAAACAGCACCCGTTCACGAGTATGACGCGTATCTCAGCCATCGCCTCCCTCAACCTTCTTTCGGGAAAGTGGCGACCCGATCAACGACGCCACCGTAAGCAGAGACCTTAAAGTGAGCATGACTGTGCAAGCTATCAGGCAGACAATATAATTTAAATACTATGAATGCTGACCATATTTAGTTTCATGAGAATTTATATTCGTACTTGCCCGTTACATATATGACAACTATCACATGAACAAAAAAATAGAAATAGAAATAACTAGGACAGAAAATCTGAATACAAAATTAAAATTACTTAGGTGTAAAGGACTCTAAGTGTCGACATAATATACATTAAAATAGGAAAAATTAAAATAAAAAGATAATCTCGGAGATGTATAAAGTCTCCAAGTGTCAAGACTACATATTAATACGGAAAAAAAAACCAAGATAATGACTATCTTACGTCAGATCTATAATTAATGATAACAATATGAAACACTAGTATGATAGTAAACATTCACTTATGTATATGATTTACCGAACAAGTTAAGGTACTGGCTTAAAAGCATCCTTATCATTTATGAAGTCGTTAATGGTATAATACGCCTTACTTATCAAGTAGCGCTTAACCTGAGACTTGAATTTATGCTGTGGCAAATTTGTTAAATCACTAGGAATTTTGTTATAAAAACGTGTACAGTTCCCAACGAAAGACGCACTAACCTTACGGAGACGGTGGGCCGACACAGCCAGCTTATGTTTATTCCTAGTGTTAAAGTTGTGAACATCACTATTCTTCTTGAATTCATGAATGTTTTTACGAACATACATAATATTGTCCAGGATGTATTGGGAGGCTACAGTAAGTATGTGTGCCTCTTTAAATTTCTCCCTAAGGGAGACCCGAGCACCTAGTTCATAAATGGAGCGCACAGCTCGCTTTTGTAGCACAAAGATGGTCTGAATATCTGCCGCTTTCCCCCACAACGTTCTTCTGGATCATCCTTAAAATGATAGTTTAAATGCATTAAAATTTACAGGACTTAGATTTTTTATAAGATATCATGTACCAAAGAAAAAAAAATCCACAAATTCGTTAACATTCGTTAACTTTTAGGGACACCTAATTAGCGGGAGATTAAAAAACCTTAATTGCAGTCAGGTTTGTCACGACAATTAAGCACTAAATTTCGGTTTCGGTTTTCTATTTATTTTATAAAGTAAAAGCGATATTATGATAAATATACACCGTGGGCAGTTTAAACCCGACCGATTTTAACAGTGTACCTATTCCTGACCATAATTTAGAAACTATAATGTCATATTGAGGTTTTTAAATTTCATGCAAATTGGGTGTCACTAAAAATGAAAATGGTCGTCATGATCATTAATTTGATTGTATGTTTTCTTTGAAGTCCTACTTTGCAATGCACTGCTCGCTAAACTCGACGATTTCCTCTCACAATGTTTCCTGTATAGTTATAATAATTGCTTGACTGGGCTTTGTAACAGTACTGAAAAGACAAACTTCACAGAAATGCTTTTGTTTCGAGTTTGAGTACTACTTAGTACTCGTATGCAATGTTGTAGTTTGCGACAAATTGCATAGCTGTTTGAAAATTGTGCAGTTAAGATTTCTAGAAAAAGTAAAAACAGATAAACATAGGACGTTTTTACACAAATTGACCTAGTCCCACGGTAAGCTTAGTGGGTGCGTATCATAATGAATACGCACTTTTAGTATAATTACAGTTTACAAACGTTCATAACGTATACTAACGTTAGGTATAATGTATTAAACATCTATTTCCAAATAGTATAATACAAAAATAATATAACGCTAATAATATATACCGTTGTTTAGTCTAACGTACATATTAACGAATTCCGTTTCATATATCAATATAAAGGTATAAAAGTTAAAACATATACTAAAATCTGATATAACGATATAAATATAACTGCCAGAAAAGTAAGTTAGGTTAAGTTCTACAAAAACGTATACATTATTACTTACCCTTTTCAATGCGTTCTAGACTCGAACCCTAACCAATCCAAGTAATAAATCAGGGTAAAACCGACTTGGATTGGTTAGGTTTCGAGCGTAGTTTCCCGGGTAAATAAAAGACCTACTTACTTTTAATTAATTGTTTACGCATCCTCATCCTTGCGAAACCAAAAAAGGGGGGGATGGGGGGGCGCGAGCCCCCCGCATTAAAAAATAAAAAAATTGTACCTCTCCTACTCTAACCTGGATAGGTTCGTTAGGTACCTTTTGTCCCTTAGAGCAGAAATAGAAGCCCCGCGCAGCGGGGCTTCGTCGACCGGTTCCCAGGTCTAAATCGCTTCCTATACGGATACGGCTTAATATACGGATAAATAGTAAATCAATTAAAATTAAATATAATGATAATTCTATAGTTTAATAATTAAAAAAATCGTAGGCGCTTATATTTTGTGTAAGATAGTTGTTTTGTACATTAGATTATTTCAATGTTATACTAATTAATCGTTATCGTAAACGATATTATATGTTACGTTCATTATACATTTTACAATTATTCATTTAATAATTATACCTTTTATACGTTATATTTATTACACGTTAGGCATTATACATTTATACAAACTGAATTTATACGTTATGATTTATATAGCATAAGTTCGTATACGTTATATTACTTACCCATCACATATTTTATAATATATGTATATGTATAATGGGGCCATTTTGTTTCAAAGTTGTCTCCCCAGCACTTTTATTTTGGATTTGGTAATTTAAATATGATTTCCACTAAGAATTGCGAGCTATATCGATCTTGATGGGAAAAAAGTTAACCCAAGATTTTTTTCCATTCCGGTACAGTCAGTTACACCTAGCAAGGTGAAAAGGTGGATATATGACTTTCTAACTGACTGTACCATGTTTTTCATATGTTTTGTTTGGCGGTAACGGAATGGAAAGGCCGAAAAATTTATGTAATTTTTAGGACAAATTGTTTCCTCTATTAGGATGGAAAATGCTCACGATTCTGAGTAAAAATAATATAAAACATACCTGTTACAAAAAATGGGAGGAATCTTTGAATAAAAAAAATGGCCCAAATGTTACCATATACAACATAAAGATACTTAAATGGGTGCGCCAAAGTATTTATAAAATTGCAACTTAGATTATTGGAACTCCGAAAAATTTTCTTATACAATTTAACTTCATAATGATCGGTATTTAGAATAATCTTTGTTCATAATTATCATCACATAGAATTATTTGTGTTCATAATATTGTTTTTCATACATATTTTTAGTACTAACTTTTATGTTTATATAATTTTTCACTATACTTATTTTATGCTATATAATCTATATATTCTAATGTTATAGGTATTTATTTTTATCTGTGCTGGTTTTATGTATGAATTATTTTTGTTTAATTAAATATACGAGTAAATCGAACTATTACTGTAAACTAGCTACCTGCACAAATCAGGTTGTGGCAGAGTAGGTACTGTACTAAACGGGTTCCCTCTAAACTTTTTTTGTCCGAAACGCTTAGGACATAACAGACTTAGTATAATCTATTTTGGCATCAACTTAATGAGACAGAAACATCACTTGGCTTAAATAACAATATTTCGAATATTATTTTGTCCGAAACTATCTTGGCATATCATTATTTACGCCGAGTGTTATAAGACAGAAATTAGTTTTGCATTTTTTTTTTGGGCATGTAGCCACATGTTCGAAACTTGCCGTTTTCGTCAGGCAGAATTTGCTGTGAGGGTGAAAATGTCTGCAGTGAGCGAGCGAAGCGAGCGAACAAAACCTTCCGGGGCAGATCCGACTCGGATAGGTTAGGTTAGAAGACTAAGGCGGGAGCAAAGCTCCCGCCTTAGTCTTCGAGGTTATTTTTTTTTTAGCAACCTAGAAAGTACTCAGCTCAGTAACACAGTAAGTAACGTACAGAATATTACTACTACCTCGATTATATTGAGAGGTTGTAATTATTCCTTCTCTGTTATGCTAAAACAAACTATGCTGATACTTTTTATGCACATCCAGATTATGCCTCACCATAAATAGGAGCATCTAAATTATGCTCGAATAATATTCGAACAACTCGAAATCTGCCACAAAGAAATATGCTAAAGTTGAGTATGCCACAACAGTTTCTGCACAAAGCCCATTATGACTACATAGTTTATGTTATTCATAAAAGAATTATACCACAACAGAGTGAACCTAATGAGAAAATGTTTATAAATAAACAATTTATTTCAAATAACTTTATGAGTATAGATTAATCTACTTGACGACTTTAGGAGGATAAAATTTCGAAATAAAAATCGTTATGAACATTGTAGGTAGAAGTATAATTTTTAGTAAGAAAAAAAGTATGAGATAAAATTTTCGGAGTAATGATGATTATGTAAAAAACGGTATTAGTAAAAATATTCGAAGAAAAAATTGTATAAGTGCCAATATGGACCCTACCTAAATAAATAAAAATTATTAATGTAATAAAATAATAAGAAAATAAAATAAATAATGAAAAAACTATGATTAATTTACCAAGGAACAAATATTTGTATTAAACACTAGTAAAATACTTTCGCCTGATTCAATTCAAACATCACGATAATCAAATCGATAAATAAATGGTGAATGACACTTAAATCCCTAAGCCGACTCCTAAGACACCCACGGGAAGAGTTTGGGTGGTGACAATCAATGTATTCTGACTGCCGTCACCACTTACTTACTTACTCCGCTGGCTCAGCGACCCAAAGTAGATCTTGGCCTTAGGAGCTGCAACCAGTGCGCCCGGTTCTGTGCGTTTTGCTCCCAGTTCTCTGCATTCAGGGCGCGGAGGCCCTTCTCCACATCGTCTTTTCAGCGGTATCTTGGTCTACCAACTACTCACCACACCGAATCATATTTGCCATAAGGGCGCATTTTTATTTTGAAGTAGGTAGTTTTTTAAATTTTACTAATTTGGATTTTTTCATATTCTTTGTACCTACTCAGAATCGCGAGCTCTTTAGCGATCCTCATTAGCAGAAAAAAAGTGTCCCGAAATTTCCATACATTTTTTTGACTTCCACTGAGTTGCAGTCGAAGAAATTGTATGAAAAATAGTAACTCAATGGAATTGCTTTTTAAACACTTTTTTATTTCTATCAGGACCGAAAGAGCTCGTGTTTCAGAGTAGAAAAAATGTAAAAAAGTCTAAATTTAGATTTTTTTTAATTTAAAAATCCGCCCATAAGAAGATACATACCTACTCGTAATGTTTGCCTTCACGTACACAGTCGACAGTCGTGTCCCGTTTTGAATAATTAATAGTTTCAGTTCAGTCTTGTCATTGTATATTCTCCGTTAACAAACCAGTGGCCATCTTGAATCAAAGTTTGTGTCTCAAACAACTTGGTCAATTTATCAATTTGACCTTTGCCTTGCGTTCGTCTGTAGTTTGTGTGGTTCGTTTTGCTGTTATGATAAATAGTAATTGTTGCATTGAAATAATATGTTTTGTTTACTAAGTAATTTGGGAGATGACGCTGTTGGTTACGAGATGGTGTTTGCTTCGCACAAATGCTTTAAGTCACAGTGTAGTTATTTGTTATATTAATATTGTTATTTAAAAATATATTGTAATGATTTGTTTTTCATGTAAATAGATAGATAACACATTGATCTTTTATTTGTTTACACGTATGCATTACGTTTTATTATTATTATTTATTGAATTATTTGACACAATTTCAATTAATAATGTTTATAACATCGTCTCACAAAATTGTTGCATCAACAAGCTTCCTACATTTAAAATTTCCACGGATTATATGTGTTCTAAGCAAATGCAGTTATTTACATTGACATAGACAATATAGGTGAGTGAGTTCAGTGAATCGTCCCACTTTGTCGTTTGCCATAAAGCCGCTTTGTCAGTTTATTCATATGAATATACAAGGAAATCTCGTTTTTATGGTAAGCGACCAAGTGGGACGTATTTCTAAAAACTAACACATATTAGAAGTATATTAGAACCTGCTTAACACATTTATTAAAGTTATTGTTAGGCATACTATCGAATGTTTATAAACGTTTACTCGCCTAAAAGGGTTAATGCATTCACCTTTATTACATTCACCTCTAATAACGAGCCCCAAAAGTGAGCCTTTATTCTAACACTAAGTAGTAAGGCTGTTGTTCAATTCCAATATCCTTCTCAAGGTCAAATATATAAAAGAAATATCACTCCTTCACACATGAAAATGTAACGCCCAGCCTTATCCTCGACAATAATCGAAATTGCTCCGTCCCTTAGAACACAATAGGGAGGCGAATTTTTACATTTCCACGTTCCAGATAAATCTGAAGACCCTAGGGGACAAATCGGGACATTAATCATAAAGCCATTTCGTAAGACAACGTAAAACGGTCCTTTAGGTAAATTCCCTGAAGGTGGGAATCTAGAATTAAAATGAGAGGACGCGGCTTAAAGTTCGGTTCAAGTTACAACCTTTCAAAAACTGGAAATTCTAGCTTTCATTATAAATGCGGTAAGAAGCAATGGCAGCTTACTTATGGGTACTTAATATTTTAAGAATTTTAAGTTTAAACAAAATGAGAAATTGAATTTTATAATGATATTTCATGAGAAGCAAAGGGTGAGTACGAGTATGGGTATTATATAAAATTTTAATGCAAATCAGATATAGGTACAAAAGTTTTATCTAAAATGGAGATGACTGGGTAAAAAAAACATGAGTCGATTTGTTTTTCATATAATTTATCTATTTCACCATCATCATCATCAGCCTATGATAGTCCACTGCTGGTCCGTGCAGGGCTGGACGTAGGCCTCTCTTATTAACTATGCGTATAGACGCATTAGGAGGTGCTTAAATGCCCATAATCACCACGCTGGGCAAGTGGATTGGCGATCGCAGTAATGTGTCCACTATGATGACGCTGCTGCCCGTCCTCAATCTTTTATCAAATAATGGTTAGTGATACTTCAATCCCTTAGTCGACTCTTACGACACCCGTAGGAGGAGTTGGGGTGAAGACAAAATGTATTCTTACTGCCGTCACCACACGGCCGATTTAATTAAAGAATACCCATAAAATCTTTTACCCACGACTGCTAACCAAAAACATGTAGATCGCGAGAATTAAATATACCGTTTCGATTGATTAACTCAACGAGCTCATTCAAACTAATGTTAAAATGAGCTTAATTATTCAGATAAATATGTCACCCTATTTCGCCTGATTTTAGCACCCAGCTAGCTGTCATTCCGGTCATCAGGCGCTAATTTATACAATTAATATTCTAGCCAATTGGGCTTTTAGGAGCGATTGAAAGTAATGTGAGGCAAGAGATGAGACAAGTCTTTTATGAAATAAACACTATTTTGAGCACCTACGCTCATTTCTAAGTCTCTATGATAGTTTTAAATACCATATAACATCAAATCATCAGCCTCAATCTTTTATCAAATAATGGTCAGTGACACTTCAATCCCTTAGTCGACTCTTACGACACCCGCAGGAGGAGTTGGGGTGGTGACAAATTTATTCTTACTGCCGTCACCACACGGCTAATCACTTGTTGTTGTTGTATTTTGACCATTCTTTCCGCAACTGGACATCAAACGTGCCTATTTGACGTGGTCCCAACGCTGGCCCAGTAATTTTGTTGAGCACTTGACTTCACATACACCCTTGAATTTCTTCGCAGGTGTATGCAGTGTGTGTTTCCTCACGATGTTTTCCTTCGCCGTAAATATCAAATAATATTTCGAACAGTTTTTTGAAAAACTCATTGGTACGAGCCGGGAACCGAACTCACGACCGCTGCGTAGCAGCCGTGCGTTTTACCGCTAGGCCACAAGCGCTTGTTTACATCAATCACTTGTAATCATATGTCATATTGTAATGATTTTGAAGTGCTCTTCCCATTTAAAGCCAGTAGGTACTTCAAGTTATAATATACTTATTATAGTATAGCAATCCTACTGGTTTCCCTCTGATGCATGTTCATATTTGTAATACACCATGCCTTACTATGAGTTGGGACTGACGGTACCGACTACATAAACTCAGTCGAGTTAGAACTCGTTAAAATATCATGAATGAAATGATATTATTATCACCAAAGGGATATAATCAGATGATCTTGAAATGACCTTAAGCTGGACTTAGATCAAATGAGCGAATGCTCATTCTATCCCCCACTCTACGAAATTCGTTCGTTGAACAAAACGTGATTCGTCGAAATTCGTTGATTTCGTAGAGTGGCGGATAGAATGAGCATGATTCGCTCGTTTCGTCTTAATCCAACTTTAGTAGACTACAGGCCTAATGCTGAATGCCCGCGGCAAACTAACCTCGTTATTCATAAGCGTCTGCTAACTTAACAAGCTGCTAATAATTGTTTGCCCTTTTCGGTCTTAACAATGTGTCCATAAGAGCAAAAGAGACAGACAATTATTAGCGGCTTCTTAAGTTAGCAAACGTTTATGAATAAGGGGGTTAGTACTACTTTCCCTTTTCCTATTTTCTTTTTTGTATTTTTTTTCTTGGTTTCTCTGTGTCATAAAAGTTTAAAATTATAATTACAGTAAGTATAGTATAGTATATATTTTAGGTTCTCAAAATGTAATGTGAGTAAAATATAAATGTAAGTTGTGTTTTCCTAATTTTGGGTGAATATTCTAAAATGATCCTGTATCCGAGTGTAAAGTGTATTGGCTATAATATTGCACCTGTTGGCAAACCTTGATTAAGAAATAATAAATAAATAAAATACTTTAAGGCCTATCACGAAAAGACGCCGTTTCACGATATGCCTTGGAATTTCGTGATCTGGCGAAGGATCGATACTGACAGCAAACGTGGTAACGTGGTAAGGGTGGAGAGGTCTTGTTCACGGTTGATTGAACGTTCAAGAGCAAATCAAACGAATTTGGACGAACGCAAAGAGTAATGAACCTGTTTCCATGTGAACTTTAGATGTCATGTTATTGTCAAAATAAATGAGAGTAGCGTGAAAGGGGCACAAAGAGGACTACTTTTTATGTTCGTCCAGACAAAAAGTATGCATAGGTGATACATTATCAGCCTATGATAGTCCACTGCTGGACGTAGGCCTCTCCTATTAACTATGCATATAGACGCATTAGGAGGTAAATGCCCATAATCGCCACGCTGCGCAAGCGGATTGACGAGCTCAGTAATGTTGTCACTATAATAACGCTGCTGCCCATCATCAATCTTTTATAAAATAATGGTCAGTGATACTTCAATCTCTCGACTCTTACGACACCCGCAGGAGGAGTTCAGGTGGTGACAAATGTATTCTGCCGTCACCACACGGCCAGCATAGGTGATAAACTTTTTGATTTAAATAAAGCCATCTTATAGGACATTTGGCTTTCCATAGCGACAGACATTTATATACAGGCCGCCCCTATAATATGGGATATGAAGGGCACCAAGTACCTTAAATATCGTAGATAGCGTATTTTGCTCTAACAAGACATTGTGTTATTTTTTATTTGCAACTCTACATACAAAGATTTTCTAAAAATTACTTGATTCGTCTGAAAATCTAACCCACTTAAGAGTGAAATAAAAATCACCCATATTCTTATAATACCCAATTGAAAAAAAATGCTAAAAAATAATACTCGTAACTCTTAAGTGACATAGTATTTTTGAAGATTTAGAAGCTTCCTTAGATCGAAATTGCAAGACCATTGTTAAAATAAATAAAATTAAATCAATTAAAACTTGTTTTGTATGTAGTGATGCATTAATTGCATTATTTTAAATGCAACATTGTGTTAAATAAAATGGAACAAAGATGTACTTTTTTGGTTTTGAAATTATGTACGATTCTTTTGAATATGCTTCATTTGTTACAATACAAGTATTTATTGGATGCCGGAGTTTAATGGCCGTGTAGTGACGGCAGCAAGAACACATTTTGTCACCACCCCAACTCCTCCTGCGGGTGTTGTAAGAGTCTACTAAGGGACTGAAGTGTCACTGACCATTATTCGATAAAAGATTAATGATGGACAGCAGCGTCATCATAGTGAACACATTACTGCGATCGCCAATCCGCTTGCCCAGCGTGGCGATTAAGGGCATTTACCTCCTAATGCGTCTATATTCATTGTTAATAGGAGAGGCCTAAGTCCAGGAGAGGACTATCATAGGCTGATGATGATGTATTTATAGGATGCTATAGTTTAATGACACCTGCAACTCAACATTTATCACATGTCATTATTTTTGACGTCAAGTGAAGCTAACGATAGCCAGCACTCTCCTTTCTAGCATATCAGAAGTGGGATGAAATTGCATCCATCTTCGGAAAGCTTTTGAATTCAAACTTGGCAGCAGCTATCGTACAGCCACAGCTATATGGCATAGCACAGTCTTTGTTCTAACCGGTTTAAACCCGACGGAATCAGTTAAAACCGACGTTGCATTTGCAGATATGCGCGTGCATTTGGTCCATTTTGAGGTTAGAAATGCAGCTTTCATTGGTGGAGTGGCATGTTGACCACAAAGGACTACCGCGAATGTTTGTTTTCGATGGATGCTTACGTTGATAATGTTTCTTTAAAATAGAATTTAGAGTTGAAATGTATTGAGAACTATGTTTTAAAACAAATAGTAATCAAACGAACGCATTTCTGTTCACGTCTTATGTTTCACCCGGTATATTAAAAGTACTGAATTTTGACAATTATTGTCACTACATCGAATGAGCTACGGAGATAATACGTTGTGCATCAAGGGAGGTAAGTACGGGATTACTAACGAGAGTGTTAGAAGCTCGACGCCGTAGGCGGAGGGCTTTTAATGACTCGAGTTAGTATTCCGCTTACCGACCGTGATGCACACAATGTTTTTCATCACACTTGCACATACAAAAAAAGTTTTAAGACAAAATATTATTAAATAACCTACTGACATTCTTATTACTCCCTAGGGAATTACACTTTTCTATTACTCCCGCTACGCATGCAAGCAATGGCGCGCTTAGACAGCAAGTGTGATGAAAAAGTTTAATATTACATCTACAGATTTTCAGACCTGGAAATTTGATTTAGATTCCAATTTTACACCTAAACGCTTTCCTAGGTAAAGGGTCTTTGTAGGAAGGTGGACAGATAACGAAGTGATCCTATCCTTTTTAGGTCTTCGTAGAAAAATGAGGCTGACCCTTGTTAATAAATATACAGTCATAATTTGTCATAGATTTAAATACAAAAAAAAAAATATATGCGCATACACAACCAATAACTATTGGAACCCTTGGGCCTATTTCTCGAAAGCTTGTAACTTGTAATACAAGCGGAAGTCCTGAGGCCCGTTTCTCGAAAACTTGTAACTCGTAATACAAGTGGAAGTCTTTTTTAACATTATTACTAGTTACAAGATTTCGAGAAACGGGCCTCTGATCTACTTAGTTCAAGTTCAAGTTCAAGTTCATTTATTCATAATAATTCATTACATGTCATTTTTATGCTCGTAGTATACATATTTTAAAAACTATGTCACATATAACATGACAATTTTGTATCAAATACACATTACACGAAATCAAATTTAAATGTCAAAATAATAATAAGAAATATAACAATGTCAAGCAATATATTGATTTAAATTGTTTTAAATAAATTGATTTAAATGATGATGATGTTGAATGATGTTCAATGAACAGACGGCAACCCAGACGAACACCGAGGAAGAAACATCCAGATGTTGCAAGGCGACCAGCATTTTTGCCTTATGTCAGGGGTGTAACGGACAAAATAGGTACGCTTTTGAATAAGTATTCCATACCAACCGTGTACATGCCGTTATCAAAGGTGGCAGGTCATCTAAGGTCGCCTAAGGATGTTTTACCTTATCACACACCGGGCGTTTATAAGATCGATTGTAGCTGTGGTAGTTCCTATATTGGGGAAACCAAACGCACCATAGCGGAAAGGGTCAAGGAACATATCACGGCTGTTAAAAAGCGTCAAACGAATAAGTCTGCTGTGGCCGAACATTTGTTGGAGTCCGGACCTAACCACTGGATTGAGCTCCATAACCCGAAAGTCCTCTCAACCGAGCGTATACATCATAGCCGAAAAGTACGTGAAGCTATTGAAATTAAGAAACATCGGAATTTTAATCAAAATGAGGGGCAAGGAATCTCGTCCGCGTGGAATCCCGTGATTTACAAATGTAAGCGTGGTGAAACATCCATTTTTAAGCCATTGGATGTTGTGAGTGTTGTGTGTAGGCCTAGTGACAACCCTAGCCTAGAAGTGAATAATCAAGATCAAGTGCGGGTAGTTCGAAAAACCCGCGCAGCTCGAAGGTGTTGATACATTCTCTCGCCAGTCTGCCTGCGACCACGGGTGTAACGTCATGCCCGAAACGTCAGGATATAATTAAACGTAAGTTTACGCAATTAAGACCCGTTTGTCTGTAAAATATGAATGTCAAGCAATTTTCATACAAAGATAATTAATTAATGTCGCATGTATATCATAAAATCTAAAAATATAATATATTAATATAAAAAAAATATAACAATTCCTGTAATTAGGTACTATGTGTGGGTCTCTTGTATTTTATCAAAGAATTCGTCGATGGTATAACAAGCCATCTCAAGTAATATTTTTTTAATATTATTCGAAAACACTGCGTCACTAGAGGAGTTCCTAATACTGATAGGCAATGCATTAAACATTTTTACTCCTAACACCCCCACAGACCTTTTGGATTTAGCTGTGGAATGAGCAGGCACCAGGAGGAGATGACCTCCGCGCGTGCTCCTTCCAGACTGTTGCTCTCGGCTCTTGTAAGAGGTGAAATTGTCCCTGACGTACTTACACGCTTCCAATATATAGACGCTAGGTAATGTGAGGATTTTCAGGTTAGTGAATAGGGCTTTGACCGGATGGTCGTAGGGTTTCCTCGCGATTAGTCGTATCGCTCGCTTTTGGAGTTTAAATACTCGCTCACGATCGGCCGCAGTCCCCCAGAGATCAACCCCATAAATTAAAACTGAATGGAAATATCCATAGTATGCCTTCTTAATGTTGTCAGTTGAGAGAGATGGGGCAAGTCTAGATAGCGCGTAAGCTGCAGAGGATAATCTGTCACAAGTTGCAGCAATGTGGGCAGACCAAGTCAAACCAGAGTCAAAAATAAAGCCTAAGTATTTTGTTTGTTCGACTTGGGGTATTAAGGTGTTATTTGATGTTATTTCTAGCTTAATGTTGGATTTACGAAGCTGAAAATATACGAGGTTTGTTTTTTCAACATGTAGGAGCATTCCGTTAGCACGGAACCACTTCGTTATTTCGGCTATAACGTTAAACAGCTTTAATCTAAGGTCTGCGAGAGTGTTGGCGTTAACTATTATGCAAGTGTCATCGGCATATATTACATATTCGGCATCAGAACTAGCAGCCGTAATATCATTGACAAGCAACAAGAACAGATAATTTCCGATTGTGGAACCCTGGGGAACGGCGCACTCGCCTGTCGATTCCACAGTGGACTTGCAGTTGAGTACGTGAGTGCTCTGCGTTCTGTTACTCAGAAATGCCGCAATCTTCCTGTAAAAATTACCCCCTATTCCGCAACACCACATTTTTTTAAGAAGGAGCTGGTGGTCTACCATCTCGAAGGCCCGACACAGGTCGCAGAAGACGGCCGCGACCTGCCGCCCGCCGGCGAGGTGGCCGAGCACCCGCGCCTTCAAGTCGCGGGCGGCGGTACTGGTTGACAGCCCCGCCTGGTAAGCGTACTGGTGCTTGTTTAAGATTTTATTAGTAGCAAGATGTTCCAGTATTCGCTTACTAAGTAATTTTTCGAAGATTTTATATATACTCTCAAACTAAACCAGTCATGTAAATAAACATGGACATCTAAAGGTGCGTTTAAACCAAAGAACTTTGCTGTTCTAGCGCCCGTTCTACGAAATCAACCAATCACGTTTTGCTTACCGATTGAATTTCGTAGAGTGGGAGGTCAGAATGCTCTTTTTGTTTAACCGCACCTTTACGCGATCATATTATATTGTTCGTTTTGTATCACATACCGAGTTACTGAAGTGAAAGATCTTGGGACATGGTTTGATCCTCACCTAACTTTCAACCAACACATAACGAGAGTCTGTAATGAGGCCAGAAAGTGTCTTGGATTTGTTATACGTCAGGCTAAGTTATTCACCAGTCACCATGCTATTAGCATCTTATTTAATGCATACGTGCGCAGCAAACTGGAAACAAACGCCTTAATTTGGAATCCGCATGAGCATCAGTACAAGCTCGTCTTGGAAAGAGTACAGAAGTCATTCCTGCGTTTCCTGTATGGCAAGATGTATGGGTACTATCCATATCTTTATCCGTCTCTCTTTCTACTTGGCATGGTGCATTACACATCCCTTGAGGCCCGAAGAAATATTTATTTATTCAAATATTTTCTCCAACTACTCCGAGGCCAGATAAGTAATTCCCAGCTTCTAGTTCAAATTCCAATACGGGTCCCACGCCTCTCTGCTAAGTCGCTGCGTCCTCGCCGGCTGAACTTGTTTGCCGTTCCTCTCGCTAAAACGCGTGCACTTGCTTCTTCTCCTCTGCACCAAGTTCTACGCATTATGAACGATGTCTTGGCCAGTGATACCAGCCTGGATATTTTTTCACCCCTGATGCAACTATAATGAAAGCATCCTGTCGCTATCTTGAAGGTATTGTTGTGCAGAGCTCAATCAGCCAGTTAATAAAATCCTGCTTATTATTATTTTTTAGGGTTCCGTAGCCAAAATGGCAAAAACGGAACCCTTATAGATTCGTCACGTCCGTCTGTCCGTCTGTCCGTCTGTCACAGCCGATTTACTCGGAAACTATAAATGCTACAGTAACGAAATTTGGTAAGAATATGTGTTGTATGAACCGCTACAGGATTATGATACTAAATTGTAAAAAAAACCATTGGGGTGGGGGCCTTCCATACATGTAACTGAGGGATAGAAATTTTTTTTTGTTGTTCATAAGCGTGTGGGGTACTAATAGGAAGGTCTTTGAAAATGATATGAAGGTTTATAAATCTTATTTTTATTTAAGCAAGTCGTTTTCGAGATATCAGCTCTCAAATTATGAAAAATATGTCCACCCCCCTCTATTTTTTAAACTACGCGATATAAAATTCTTAAAAAAATATATGTTATGCACATTAATAAACTCTATCAACGATTTTTGGTTTGATTAAATTATCTCCTATAGTTTTTGAGGTAGGTTGATTTAACTGTATTTTTTTAATAATAAATTGATAATGGTACGTAACCCTTCGCGCGCGAGTCCAACTCGCACTTGGCCGGTTTTTGTATAATTTGTTCTGACATAAGTTGACATAGTTGTGATATAATATAATCTGATTATAATGTATGTATAAATGGTAGTAATGTTAATATTAGTTATCTTAATAATTTAGATTTGAATTTGATTTGACAATAGATATAATAATAGTTTGTAATAATTAGCATGTAAGGTTTATCTGTAAGTGCTGATTTAAACTGTAATATGTACTTTCAATAAATAAACAATAAACATTAAAATATCATAGACATTTTAAGACAAACACAATCACAATAAAAACGTGTACATATGTAAAAAAAATAGTAATATTCCTATAAATGGTTAATTTACTATCGCATTCTGACTAGAAAAACAGACGAAATTTGTTTACGAGAATAAATTTTCATTTGGTGACTTGATGACTTATTTGAACGAATAGCCTTATGCAAAAACATTTATTTCGCATTTTTTCTGTTTTTTTTCATGTATAACGATACCGAATGGGACCTTAGAAGTATCATGGTCTTGTAACGCCCTGTAGTGGTTCATTGCTATAGGTTTCATCTACAACGTAGCAAGCAAACGTACTAACCACTGCCAACAGAATCGAGAGTACAAAAGATTGTCAGCATCTGTAGCCTAGTTGTTAGTGACCCTGAATTCGAAGCTGGAGGTTCCGGGTTCGAATCCCGGCGAGGGTATTATTTGTGAATTTATTTATCACAAATATTTGTTCCTTGGTCACGGCTGTCTTTGTATTTAAGTATCTATATGTATTTATCTATGATATATAGGTATATCGTCGCCTGCTACCCACAACACAAGCCTTAATCGAGCTTACCGTGGGACTAGGTCGATTTGTGTAAGATGTCCCAAGATATTTATTATTATTATATTATTTATCATATTCTAAATTTGAACAGACCTCCAGAGGTTCCCAAAGTCGAACCTTGTCGTAACGTCAGGCTCCGTCATGCAAGTAATCGCGTCATGTGTACACGTGACCCAATTTCCGGGCTTGAGGTCTCTCACGAACGCTTCCTTTCTGGATGGCACTGAATACACTTGATATGAGGTTTTGAAGGCAGTTACTTCGTATAATTATTTGTCGTTGTTCCTATTTATTTTGTTGTTTTTATTTATACATAAATAGTTAAATAGCGTCGTTTTTAACGTTGTTTTACTCATGACTGTGAAACTCGAAATAAAACCTTCGACACCGCCCTAGGTGACAAAATGGTACCTACATTATGATACAAGTCCGAAAATACGAAGTTCGAAACGGGTGGCGTAAAATTAAAACATGATAGATAGAATTCATAATAGGAACATACAACGTGGCAATGCCTTTCTGGGCATATTACCTAATTGGCGGCTAGTTATTTTATTAGAGACGGATATTTTATAGTTTTTTGTCACTGAAAATAAATAATATAACAATTTGTAATTTTTTGTACCTAAATAATAGTAAAGACGATCACATTTTGCCAGCACTAACATATTGTAAAAATTATTTTATAAGTAGCTGTATCAAACAGTTCATAATTGGATCCTAAAATTTTCGAGCGTTTTTTATCCAGAAATTATAATTATGTACCTATCATGTAAAAGATTTTACCCTGTAAATTAACATGCACTTTAAATAGATATAATAAAATGCCTAAAGCCTTGCATGAAGAAATAAAATATGATTGTCAAATTTTTATGTAAATACCATTTGTCAATAGATTCGTGACAAAGTTAATATTGGTTCAAACAATACAATTTTAGACTTGTAATAGTAATGTCATAATAATTACATTTTGTCATTGGCCAGAATATATAGACGTCGTATTCTCGATCAAATATCTAGTAGGTAATCGAATATCAAAGAGAAATAACTGTACAGAGGGCTCAAGCCATATACGATTGAATTTATTAGATAATACCTACATAAGAGGTATGGTATTGAAGATGAAATAATAACATTTAAACAGCTTCAAAACTAAATACACACATTTTCATAAAAAACGGGACTTAATCGCGTAAACTTACGTTTAATTTTATCCTGGCGTTTCGTGCATGATTGGTGACTGCATCTATGCTATTCTCTTATTGACACATTCGACGCTGCGTTCGTCAACGAACTCGACGACGGGACAGCCTTCACTTCGACGTAGAGCGCAGCGCTGCGAAAAACGGTATTCACTAACGTAGAACAGCTCGTCGTCGAACTGTAGGCGGTAACTCTCGACGCAGTGTAGTTCGAGCTCACGCCGCGTTCGTCGCCGAGAGCTAGTGTCGTTTAAAATGCATTAGTGAATACCATTTTTAGGCTCGACGCTGCCGCAGCGCTGACACAACGCTGTTAGCAAGGCGGTTTCCTTAGTGAATAACACTGCAGACTGGCGAGATGTATCATTACCCGCACTTGCGGATTGGGTATTACTTTACCTCTATTCATACACGTGATAGTTTTGAGAAGTTCTGCCCTGTTCTCAGCAGTGAACTGAGATAGGCTCATGATGTGATCGAATGTTGATATCTATAGTGCATTACGAAATAAGTGCAAAAAAACCGGCCAAGTGCGAGTCAGACTCGTGCGCGAAGGGTTCCGTACCATTATCATTTAAATCAACCTACAAAAATACAGTTAAGTCAAAAACTATAGGAGACAATTTAATCAAACCAAAAATCGTTGATAGAGCTTATTAATGTGCATAACATATAATTATTTTAGAATTTTATATCGCGTAGTTTAAAAAATAGAGGGGGGGGGACACATTTTTCAGACTTTCACAGCTGATATCTCAAAAACGGTTCGCTTAAATAAAAATGTGATATATAAACCTTTATATCATTTTCAAAGACCTTTCTATTGATACTTCACACGCTAATATACAACTAAAAAAAATTCTATCCCTCAGTTACATGTATAGAGGGCCCCAATCCCAATAATTTTTTTACAATATACTTTCATAATTTTGTAGCGGTCCATAAAACACATATCCTTACCAAATTTCATCACTATAGCATTTATAGTTTCCGAGTAAATCGGCTGTGACAGACGGACAGACGGACATGACGAATCTTTAAGGGTTCCGTTTTTGCCATTTTGGCTACGGAACCCTAAAAAATCGAAACAAGTGGAGATAAATCAAAACACGGTCAAAGCAAGTGTTTAAAATCGACACGAGTTACGAATTTAATTTTCGAACGTGTATCCTGTCATTATTTTTTCAGTACAGATTTACGCTTTTTTACGCGCTAGTGCGAAAAGTGGTTCATTTTACGTCAGGTCGAAATCTTCGGAGGGCCATGTACTGGATAAACGTCGTACCATACACATACAAAAACGAAATTCGTAACTCGTGTCGACTTAAAGCACTCCCGTCGGTCGTGCTTTAATTTTTGCTTTAATTTTATCGTAATGTACTACTTTAGACATGTACTATGTTTTGTTTTTGTACACTCTATGATTTGAACTCTTTGTCGAATATCGAGTCCCGCTTCAATATTATATTCTTTCTTACGACCAACGAAGCAGACACTCGTTTTCAATATTGCTTTTCATCTTATTGGGCTGCAAACATTTTCCGTTATTGTATTACAGTTGGCAAACATTTAACTTACTTGTACGTACATATGTTATATTACTTACATACTTGTAACTAACTTCCACGATACGAGAGTGTCAAAGGAAAATTCAAATTAAGTATTGATCTTTTTCATGCCGACTTCATAAATTGCAACTGTTTGATATACTTGTGTACTGTATACTGATTTATTTTTTTGTAAAATGACTTAATACTCGTATCTGCAATAAAATAAAGTGAAATTATCTTATTAAATTTTAACTTGATCGGCGTTTTTAAGCAACTTTTTTCCCACACTAAATGTAATTGAACTTAACTTAAAACACACTTTTTGCAATTGTCGTAAGTTGACCTCTAGGAAACTATTGGTACTGGATGGGAATGAAATTGACTGGCAGCAAAAACATAATTGGTTCCTAACAAGCTTTTGATTCTGAACAGAAACAGGATAGAAAGTCATAAAACAAAATTTGGCATAAATTAACATTTCCTCGCAACCTGTATGTTTCTTCCGAAATCTGTTAAAGCCAACCTTCATTAATTTAAAATCAAGGGAAGGTCTTATATTACTTATTAGTACTACTTCACTGTCATATATTCCATCTGTCTGTCTGTCATCAAGTTGTACATATCTAATGGAACATGAAAATTATTAAAATTTGTCGCGAATGACGTATTTATATTGCCGATATAACAACGGCAATATTTAGTACGTTAACTAGAGATGAAGTCTCTAAAGTCAGAATAATTATGTAAATGTAAATACATGTCTTATTAATTATTTCCTTGTTTTGATTGGAACTCTTTGTCCCCAGTACGAGAGCACACAGACCTTCAACGAGTCAGTGACCAACAGCTCCTGCAGCCTCGAGGAGTGCTGGGTGCTGGTGAGGCCGGAGCGAGGAACAGCCAAATACACCTGTGAGGTCTCCAGCGAAGGCCCTCGATTTGCCGTCGACCGGCGGTCAGCAAACATGACTTTAGCTGGTAAGTTTGTGAGAATGATTCGAAGAATGTCTGTCTATTCAGCCTATGTCCACCCTCTGTTGGGTACCTATAGACCTATTACGCCACTCTTCTCGGTCCTAAGCTAGTAGGAACCACTGTTTCGCGGCCAGTAGATGTCGTTGGACCATCTTATCGGTGATCTCCCTGGGGATCTTCTTGACCATCCTGGCCACCATTCAGTAACTTGCTTCTGGCAGGCTGCTTCTATTCAACTAGTCGATAACATGCTGTATACATAAACAAAGCTTTCAAATATTCATGACAGTATTACAGTTGAAGGGTTCACGGAAAAAACATGTCCAGCGCTTAAAAAAATCATGGCAAATTCACAACTGTTAAAAGTAAGGTGGTTTTTACTTCTGAGAATTGACTATAGTCATGTTCTTTCCGTGGACCCTTCAGTTGTCAAATTTCAACAGATTCTTGGCAGTAGAAGATAAGTTGGTATAATATCAGAAAAGGCTTATTAAGTGATGAAGTAGGTAATAGTTCCAATAATTAAACTACCTAGGCTACTATCTCAAATTAAATCTATGAGTTAGGTAGTAAAGTCAGTATTAAAAAAAAGCGATACATTTAAATAAATGGGTTCGTGAAAACGGGCGTCTTTCCGGTTCTGGGACATACAAATTAGGTTTTGAACACACAATTTCTTAGGAATTAGAATCGGTATTCGTCCAACAAGAATATTAAGCTTCTAGAGCCCTTAACTTTCACATGTCCGCAGAAAACTTTGTATTCTACCTCATACAATTAAATCCCTATGACCCAAACATACTACCTATGGTCATCACCAGGCTAAAATATTTGCCTTTCATTCAGACACACTGAATTATAAACAATTGACTTTATAGTTAAGAAAAAAAAACAAACAATATCTAATATTTATATTATAGATGTTGTTAAATTCTCTATTCTTAAACAATACTGTAATCCCTGGAAAACATCTAAGGAGTTCATTCCACAGCCGAAGCGTCCGCGGGAGGAAATTCCTTTAAGCCGTAGAGACACAGAGCTCGCTCTCAAAGCCTCATCAGTATCAATGAATGTGACATTTATTCCACCCCGACTCTAATAAAACGTCAGTCGTGGACCAACTTGAGGAATAAGTTCAAATTAAAAACTTTTATACGGAAACTTCGGTTACGGAGTCCGTCACAGTGCTGGGTTCTGTAATTTTTCATTAGAAAGTGGTTCGAGTAGAACCGAATCCATTAGGCTTATGATGGTTCCGTTTTTACTGGAAGTCGTCGTTGCTATCACTTTCGAACTGTTTTTAAAAGTGCGAATGTGACGCATGACATGATTATCTATAAATGTCGAACCATCAGAACGAAATAAACCCGGAAATGGTGAAAAAAAATACTGTCCCGTACAAAATGTCGAGAACATCAAAGCAAAATGGATGAAAAAGTTGTTTTTTCGCGATTTTGGTGTTGGTCTCATTTTAAAAGTTGCTCCGTATGACTACAAGTTTAGTATGCAACGTCATTTAGTGAACATGCTGTTGAACTTTTGACGTTCTCATAAATGTATAAAACATTTATACTAACATTTCCTATTAATTATTCTCCGTTGCCGTTCGCTTCAAGATCTACAATACTGCCGTCAATCACCAGGGTGGAATATTGTGTAGCACCGTTCCGGTGGCCAAAAGGTTATTTTATGAGTGGTTATTATCACTAAATTACCCTCAAACTGAGACATTACTTCAAATAATTGTGTAATGAACACGTTAATTTTTTAATTGTTGCATTAGTTGATAAGTTAGTAACCTGTATTTGTAATTTTAAGTTATCCTTATGATTTTTTCCTATTGTTTTCCTCTATGACATAAAAATGCTTACCTGGTCTCCCGGCCTAGCCTAGTGCTGGGACTCCTGGCACTTCGGCTTCTCACTTACTTATATATGGCAACACTTGTATAAGTAACTCTTTATCTTATCTTATCTTATATATTCTGTGCTATTAACATATTTATATATTGTTGTTACACGAAAAAAAGTGAATATAATATTGCAGCCTGTGAACATCTTCCGTACTTCACACGTATCATCATCGTCATTATCGGCCCAAACATGCCGTAAAATAAGTACCATCACTAACTTGGCAATTGGCTAGGTATATAAAGTTTTCTGAAGGTATGAATATTATATTTTTCCCTAACGTATGCGGAACGAAATCTGCACAAAGTTTAATATTATATTAAATAAATGATATCATTATTATTTTCTTGAACATGTACGTTTTTTAATATCGATTTTAACAAGTATTCATGCAAGATAAAAACTACTTGAATCCAAAGTGTATAACTTTAGTTTTATGATACTTTATCCATTGATGTCGAAAAAACAAATGTTAGCATTTTTCTTGCCTCTAATTTTATCTACTGTAGGAAAACTTTTTAAATAAAAATCCTTTGCTCATTATATTTCATATTCTTGTTAATTGGTCTATTGATACTTACTTATTATGCTAAAAATATTTAATTGAAATTAGCTATAAGTCGTTCACCGTGACACCCGTTACTGAAAAAGCAGTGTTTTTTACACTTTTTGATCAAATGGCGAAGTCATATTTTCAAAGTTGTTTATTTTTATTTTCCGTGTTGATAGGCTTGCTCTTTGTTTATGTTTCGTAATGCCATGGTTTGAGGATGTTTTTCATCAATTTTGTTGTCATATTTAGAAGTATTTCTGAGCTCCCTGTTCGATTTTGTGATTCGGGTTAACGTAATTTCCTTTATTCGAGCTCTTTCTGAAAAGTGGCTGTAGCCAAATTGTTACATTACACTAGGGTTTCTAATATCATTTATTGGAAACGAAAAGAATGCGAGATTTTTATAAAACAGTGTTTCAAATCTTGCCTTCTTCTAAAAAATCAGAATCATCGTCGATTTTGGCCTTAGCAAATGTGTCTTGTGGAAAATACATGCAGTTGTGCGACATTGTTCTACTCAATTGGCCATAATTTCTAAAGAAAGATGCCAAACCCGACAAAACTATCCAATTTAATTAACAATTGTATACAAATTAATTTAGCATTGAGACACAAGTTAAATTTAATTTTTTTATTTTGTTTTTACTTGTTCAAAATTTGTGCAAATTTCACTCCGCATACGTTAATAGCCGTCTTAAGGTTCAAGAAAATGTAGCTCTTTTACCATCGGAAAACTTGACATAGCCAATTGCAATGCTTGTTTCACAAAACTTTCAACTCTTATGAGTTGAACCAACTTGAGTGAGAACCATGGCTTCTTGTGATAATCTTCCTCATCAGGTCAATGTCCTCATGACCAAGGGTCCTGTTTCACGTTATGGATCACCATGCACCTGACAGTGTTACACATCTTTGTCCTATTGGCTACATGTATAATAAACACAAAACTTCTTCAGTCTTATGAAAATATCAACATCTATTTTTAGAAGAACGAGAACAGGTTTTTCAAACTTCCCATTATGAATTTAATTAGCAGCAATATGGTTTTAAGTTTTCTATGGATTCGAGAGAAGCCATGTATTTTCATAAAATGCGAGGTCAAGTTCCTTGTTTAAAGGAGCCAGTTTATCGTAATAAAGGTATCGATGTCAAGTGATTTTAGAATACAATACTGTAGACAACTAACTTTAATATTTTTATCTGATACTTTATCATCACCCTAATAAAATGACTACAGAATTAAATTGATAAAGGAGTTATAACAGCGTTTTGCTTACGAATAGTTGATTAAATATTTAAAACGCAGTTTAGCTTGGCTCAATGGAATGCTGCTAAAGATATCTTGAGCTCTAGTTTAGTTTGTTCACCTCAAACTAAGTTTTAACAATGCTCGGGCAATCCACCGGCAAGTTTTACCAAGAATAAAAAAATCAGGTTATTAAACCCAGGTTTATGTTTAACTTTGAAGCAGTTAGAGAACTTGCAAATTGGATCTTTTCAATTCTTTGTCTAGCTCTGCTGTGCAATGAAAGTAGATTTGAGAATAACGCGTGTTTTGTGTATTCTTTTATTTTTAAATGTCTAGTTTGCAGTTCATGTGACAAACTGAATTACAGCATTTACAGCAATTGGCAAAATTGCTTACAAACGAATGGAATTCGTTTTATAAAAGATTCGTAAAAGATTTTCTAGTACATTCGTTAAATTCTCAGAAATAATTGAGGAATTCTGATTTTCATTGTATTTCATTCCTTTCATCAATCCATAGTTCTCAAAATGTATCGTTAAAATTCTAAAAGACCTTGCTTATTTAAATATTCCATTTATGACAGAAGCCATAGAGTTTTGGTAGATAGACCAGATAGAACTGACAACTTCCCCTATTCGCAGCGGCAATGGGACAAGCCGAATTGAATTACAAACTGAATTACAGCATTTACAGCCATTGACAAAATTGCTTACAAACGCATGGAATTCGTTTTATTGAAGTAAAAGATTTTCTAGTACATTCGTTAAATTCTCAGAAATATTTGGGGAATTCTGATTTTCATTTTATTTTATTCCTTTCATCAATCCATAGTTCTCAAAATGTATCGTTAAAATTCTAAAATACCTTGCTAATTTAAATATTCCATTTATGACAGAAGCCATTTATGAAAGAGTTTTGGTAGATAGACCATATAGAACTGCCAACTTCCCCCATTCGCAGCGGCAATGATACGAGCCGCCCTGCTTACTTGTACGGAATAACCTCTTTGAAACGTTTACCAATCCAGCAGAGCGAGCTCGTTTCCATCCTTCAAGATATAAGAATAAAACAAAAACTTCGTTAAAGAGACCCAAAGCGCCAGAGCCCCACGGACTCAGGGTCTCGACGCCAAAAGGGATAAAACACAGATGTCATATATACCATAGATCAACCAAACGTATCTACTTAGCGTGTCAAATGACTCAGTGAAATCTACTGAGTTGTCCGTCTTCAATCGCAGCTTGCAGCTTTCGGGCGTCAAATTTTGTAAGTTGAAGTGAACAATAACAATAATAATGCGTCCTTAAGTAATATTAATTGCAACAACACAAAAAAATATGAATACTCAAGGGCCTGAGACATATTTAAAATCATAGGCCAGTAAAAACTTCAGTACAAAATCTGACACGCTCGGCCGCCATACAAATGAATGAACTTGTTTCTTCTATCCAAATCTAATTCTGTGGGATAAAACATAACCAGCGCAGATCTCACTGTATTCTTAGTTAATATCTTCTGTTTTAAAATGTTCGCTTCCTTGGGAAATGTTAACGTTTAAAATTTTAATACACAAACTCTCTTTTATTCCAGTTCTCCCAGAGTATGACCCGCTGATCACGGGTCTTCCAACGCTGGTGCAAGCTGGGGAGCAGGCGTTCATCAACTGCACGTCAGATTACTCCCTGCCAGCTGCCACGATAGACTGGTTCGTGGACTCAGAGCCACAGGAGGTAAGACATTCAGAACTTTGCTGATGAGAATGAAATGAATATAATGAAATATTATTTATTCAGGACACTAAACTAGGACAGGCATCATTAATAAAACAAACAAAAAAAAAGAAAATAAACCTAATCATAGCGTCACTGAAAAGGCCGCCACTCAGCATGTGTCAGTGTACCTTTCGGATACCCAGACGCTGATCTTCCGTGGAAACCCTTTCGAGGGCCACCGCACTTCACATACAAAGGTGTAAATTACAGTTGCAGGGACGTTCACAGAAACACAGCTGCTTAGACTGGTCGACACCTCTGAAGGAGCATTTATAATGACCGTAGGTGTCAGCCATGCTGCTTCCATTAACGTCCCTTCAATTACAAATGACGGCAGTAAGAATACATTTGTCACCACCCCAACTCCTCCGTTCATTAAAATCTATTTCACTTTTATCACGGGCCTATAAATCCCGGTACCTTGGTAGACTTGCGTAAGCATATAGATCCAGTCTGTCAGTGTTCTACAGATTGCACTTCGGGGAGTGTGCTCAAGAGCTTCATGAGCTTATTCCGCCATCCCCATTTTACCGTCGAAATTCTAGACGCACGGCCGGGTTCCATTCTTACTAGGTAGATATTCCCTTATTCGTACGAAGCGCTTTGCGTCTTCTTTCCTTATGCGTACTGCCAAGGATTGGAATTCCCTGCCTGCGTCTATATTTCCGAGATCATATAACCCGTTAACAAGTCAAGGATGAATAGGCACCTTCTGGGCAAAATCACTCTATCATAGGCCACGTATATGTCCTTGGCTAGTCTGTGGCCATGAGTAAGCCCATTTCAAATAATAAAAAAACACCTAGAAGCCCGTAGAAGCCATTTGAAGCCACGTAGCAGAAAGGAGAAATTTGCTGTGTGGTACACCAACTATAATCCATTAACGGGCAATAGAAATTCATCATCATCATCATCATATCAGCCGAAAGACGTCCACTGCTGAACATAGGCCTCCCCCAATGATTGCCACAATGACCGGTCCTGCGCCACCCGCATCCAGCGGACTCCTGCGACCTTCACCAGGTCATCAGTCTACCTTGTGGGGGGCCTACCCACGCTACGCCTTCCTTATGGCCCTTCAGAACTTGTTCAATTCCGTCTTACTGGAAGGGAGAACGCCAAAGGCATGGAACAGAGGTGTGGTGGTTCTTCAAAAAAGGTGACAACGCTTTATTGAAGATCTACCGACCCATATCACTTCTGAGCCATGTCTATAAGCTGTTTTCAAGAGTCATTACGAATCGTCTTGCACGCAGGCTTGATGACTTCCAGCCTCCCGAACAAGCCGGTTTTCGAAGAGGCTTTAGTACCGTAGACCACATCCATACGCTTCGCCAGGTTATACAGAAGACCGAAGAATATAACCTGCCCCTCTGTTTAGCGTTTGTGGACTACGAGAAAGCCTTCGATTCGATCGAAACCTGGGCGGTACTACAGTCTCTCCAACGGTGCCAAGTCGACTACCGCTATATCGAGGTGTTCAAGTGTTTGTACGAGAGCGCCACAATATCAGTCCGACTCCAAGACCAGAGCTCGAAGCCTATTATGCTGCAGCGGGGCGTTAGGCAGGGAGATGTCATCTCCCCTAAGCTGTTTACCGCTGCACTGGAGGATGCCTTTAAGACTCTGCACTGGAGAAGGCTGGGTATCAACATATACGGCGAGTACCTCACTCACCTTCGATTCGCTGACGATATAGTAGTCTTGATTAGCTGAGACCTTGGAAGACTTAAGTACTATGCTCGTTGACCTCAGTAAAGCCTCCGAGCGAGTTGGTCTTAGGATGAACATGGATAAGACGAAAATCATGTCAAATTCCCATGTAGCACCAACTCCCGTAATAATCGGAGACTTTACACTCAATAGAAATTATCTGTATATTATTAACGTCATCATTAGTATATAGGCATATAGCGTTATTTGGATATAGCATAGGCGCTGTATTGAGAAAGAATACAGTTCTGGGTGCTTAGCCAAGTTGCCAATCGCTAACGCTTTATCGTCAATCGTAAACGAAAGACAGCTAATTGTCTTTGTCGCACTAAGGAACCGCCAGGTCTGTTTATGCCTATTTATCTTGTACTTGTGTACTTCTTGTAACTTTAGTGATGTGACTGTTCTGGTTCTCAATAAAATAAATAAATAAATAAATATGAAAGAGTGACAGAGAGGGAAAACTACGAAATCCTACCAAGCATTAGCGATTGGCAACTTGGCTGAGCATCCTGAACTGAAAAAATCAATCCCATAGTTGCATCATAAACCGGTCGGAAAATAAATGCCATTGGGACAAGATGACGGCTCTACTACTTATTATAATCTAGTTGCGAAACAAAACGAATCCAAGTGGGCTTAAAAATAATCGTTAAGTTGCCGTTTCAATTCTAGTTAGTATTTTTAAGTACTTACTAAATGGCGATATCGAAATACTTTGTGAGCACTTTTTGACAATAATAAAGTAGAAATACTTTTAAGAATTTCTTAGTTTCTGAAATAAAAACTACATAAAATGTAATCGTCGAGAATAGTCGTAGTTTTATTTATTACTTCAACAATCGATTCTAGATAATATCAAATTCAATTGCACGTAAAGGATATTTTTATTATACTCTACTTACGCTACAGGTTTCATTTTATTGTCCTCTAGAGATGTTACTTAGGCTTCAGAAAAATCCTTATATCTAGTTGATCATATTTTATATATTTCTCGTCTCTGAAATCTACATAGGCACTAGATTTACAAAGGTTTCCCAAGCTTAGTTAGGAAAGACACTGCTTAGAAAACTAAGAGTCCCGGATTCCATTTCCGGTGAGGACATTTTATTTATTATGTCTGTTTAAAATGAGTTTTTGAATTGAATGCTCAGCATTAAGTTTGGAATCTCCGTTTCAATTATCGGTTGCATTAAAATCCCACATGATGGTTACACACGATGTATATTATCTTCGCTATACAATACAGGCTGATTCAGAAAACGTGAGCACGATTAAGTCTTTGAATACAGTAATAGATAATTATTTTATAAGCTACTGACCAATACATAATTATGATGCAGACAGTGTTTGTGCTCCTCTTTTTTTGAATCATCATATATAGTATATTTCTTTTCAAAACAGTACAATTGATATACATAGATTGACATAGATATTCATAGATTCCTTTATATTTTGAGGAAACATATTGATTTCTGATGACGGTAAAACAAATGAGGGAACGTTTTGTTCCTAACATATACATATTTACTGTTCGGCGTTAACTTGACGTGGGTACAAAGAAAATGAAAATAACTGATTTCTTTTCAAAGAGATACGGTCTAATATTATTTATCTATATTTGGATATTTATTTATTTGTCATCCCCACTCCCGTATCTCAGGTAGCCAATTTAGGAGTAGCCCTTTATACGAAGCTGGAGGTTTCAGGTTTGAATCTCGGCGAGGGTATTATTTGTTTATTTATTTATCACACATGTATATTTGTTCCTTGGTCGTGGCTTTCTGTGTATTTAACTATCTATATGTATCTATTTATTAAACCCACACCAGAAGCCTTATTTGAGCTTTCCATTGGACTAGGTTAATTTGTGTGAAATGTCCCAAGATTAATTGATTATTATTTATTATATCGATAAATTTTTGTGCGATCCACGACCGGTAATAGAATGATTTACTTTTTAAAAAGTAAATCCCGCGCTTTTTGCTTGCTTTCTGCCCTTAATACACAATATACTATATCACAATGCCGCCAACCGTTTGTCGCCAAATGGCCCGGCAGTGATTGCTTTGTTTCACGAAATTGTTTCCAACATGGCGTCACTGAACGCCAACATGTCTGAAACGCCATAAAAGACTTAGGTGAGTGAATCAGCTTTATAGGGTTCCGTAGTAAACTAGGAACCCTTGCCATGTCCGCAGCATAGCTCAGTGGCCGTCAGTACTAGAAACTTGCAATTTGGTACAGATATTAATATAAAAAATAATCGGGACCCCTAGTAGTAAAGTGGGGATGATTATTTTAATTTCGCTGTAATCCTATAGATATGTGGGGTATCGTTGAAAATGTCTTTAAAAAATAAATAAGGGTCCCGAAAAAAGTTTTTTTCTATAGTCAATATATTCGGAGATAAATTCTGGAGAATTAAAAAAATATATATCCCTCCCTCTAACTTTTGATTCATGGGTCCAACAAATATGAAACAAATCATGAATAGTAGCATATGTCATACTTTAAAAGAAAACTATTTTGAACATAATCGGTTAGCCTTTTTTGAATAACTACGGAACCCTACACTGAGCATGGCCCGACATGCTCTTGGCCGGTTTTTTCTATCTGTTATTATGCAAACATGTATGGAGTCCATGTCTGTAGGTGGCCCATAAAGGAAAGCGCTTATTACCACGGGAATAATGCATGTCTGCATATTTTAAGTAGCATAATTTTGCATTAAACTTGCGTGACTCAGGAGACCGTAACTATGGTAATAACAGACAGAAATTGATCCACCCAGGTATATTCTGAAATTTGAGTAAGGTCTTGGTAAATTAAACTATGGTGTAAATGGCAGTTGGGTAATGTGATAATCAGTACATTTTCAAAACGGGTAATTTAGAGACACCTGGAATAAAATACCGGTAAACCGGAGACAAGACGAGTCACTATTAAATCCACAAGTCACAGTTAACGGACGTCTCCTTATTTTAATCACCCTGAAGTTTTCTGCACCAAATCCCTCAGACCCTTGAACATAGTACCTTGAGTATGTTAAGTTAAAACTGTTATAAAATCTATACATTACTTATAAAATCTATAACTAATGTGAATTTTTCAGTCGTGTGACGTTTTTCAGTCTCTCAACTTCGAGGTGAAAGATAATGTCAGATGTAGTTTGTAGTAAATTAAAGTTATTGAAATTTCTCTTAAGGCGAGGTAAGCGTAGAATTCCCGTTGGTTTTTTTCAGTTTTCTCAATAATACTTCTTCCTTATGAAGTAAAACTTATATATGTTACATTTGAGAACTTGATCTATCGCGCATTGATTAGTATTAAGTATTTAAACAAACTTCGCCCTATAAAAAACGATCCCAAACATAGGTCTTATCTCTGCATGAAAACTCATTTTGCTAAGAAACTACATAACTTTACCAAGAAAAATATATATCAGAAGAAACGTCAAAGTCTGTGTCAACGATTAACAAGAAGAAATCATTAATATTGTAAGAATTATATTTCATCTTACAAAATATGTGAAATTATTCTCCCGGATCGCTCCTGCTGTCATCTTTCAGTCCCAATCGGGACCTGTTGGAGGGAGGACGTACGTCAATTTTGCGCACCGCTGTCGTCAACCAAACTATCTTTAAGATTGGTGTGATAACACATAAAAAAATGTTATCATCACTGGGGCTTCGGAGACTGAATAAACATAAGTGGTGAGTGACTAAATTAATAGAATTATGTTATTCAATATATTAAACCAAAACAATAACAAACATATTACACAGTATAGATAAAAACAGTAGGATGACTACTGGTGATAAGACCATGACACATTTTGACATGACGAAAATAGTGAAATAATTAAGAATGGTACCTACTCGTATCTATTAAAAATAGGATTTCATATCCATAATAGTTTCTTATCATCCAATAAAATTTTAAAAACACAATTTATTTTGGAATTCGAATTATTTTATGAAATGTTTTGCAAGCAGTCGCACTACACTGATTTAAACTTTCACGACTATCGCTCATATTTTAAATACAAACGGGTCCTAATCGCGTAAACTTACGTTTAATTATATCCTGACGTTACACCCGTGGTCGCAGGCAGACATGAGTATCAATAAAATACTGCTAATAATATACTATCAATTAAAAAAAATATGGAAAATAATGCGAATTGTTACGAAACATACCGAGAATTAGTACGTTTCGATTCAAGTGCGAAAAAAATTAAGTACTAAAGGAGTGGAGATAAATTAAAGCACGACCGAAGGGAGTGCTTTAAATCGACACGAGTTACGAATTTCGTTTCCGCACGTGTATCGTACGACGTTTTTCAGTACATATGGCCCTCCGAAGATTTCGACCTGACGTAAAATGAGCCACTTCTCGCACAAGCGCGTAAAAATGCGCAATCTGTACTAAGAAATAAGCTTTTCATAAAAAAATTGAATGGAAAAATATACGAATGACTAAAGTTGCTATAGGGAATGGCGCCCACTATGTTACATTTGCATGAAGGGTAAATTAATAAAAATTAAAAAAAATTTAAAATTTTACTTGATAAATGTGATCTATTATCTATACCAATGATATGGTACATATTTATTGTAACGGTGAAAAAGTAACCCTGTATTATAACACAGATAAACTTGACCATGTACAGTGATCGTTACTAATAATGTGGATGACGTTAAATCACCTATAGAATGTTTTATAAAAAAATATTTTTACTATTACTATTTTTACTAAAACGAAAGTGTCATTTGAAATAAGTAAGTTGAGTACATAATGCCGTTCTTTTACTAATGTTTTAAAATACACAATTGAATGTCGAATTTACGAGAATATTGTTATAATTTACCCTTTTTGGAGATACGTGACAAAAACATGTACGTGCTGTGATCAAAACATACTAAACATAGAACCAACATTCAAATGCATTTTGGAGATAACACAATATATCAGAAATATAGAGCCAAAGAAAACGTAAATAGTATTAAAGACTGTATCGTTTATTATAAATACAAATTTAACCTGGTCTAACTTTTGAAATATGTATTATTTTGCGTTTCTATGTTCTGAGTGTATGGTGTGTATGTAATGTATGGCTACTTTCCAAAGTGTTTCTTTTAGGGGCTTTAACGTGCTTAAAATATTGCCTATCAAACTTATTTCGGACAAACCTATACAGCTGAATGTCATCTATTTCAGCGACTCCATGGTACTATTTTAAGAAGCAATAGGTCAAGATGCTACCCGAGTATATTATCTAAACGGAGTCTTCATGATTCCCCAATCAGGCATACACAAATAAAATGTGGTGGATTTTATGTTTTACATAAAATCGGATTTTTACACAACGTTTTAGATGCCCTTCACTTTCTTATGCGTGCGAGAACAGCGAAGCAGCTATAAGAATCAGCCATACATAAAATCCTTAATGAAACACCATGGGCTTGATCCATAGTTAGAACAGGTAGATATAAATGCTCCATGACAGTTATATTAGATGTCAAAGTCAAAATACACGTAAGCTACATACCATATTCTCTTTAAAGTATCTTTTCACAAATTCAGGTCATTTTTTTGGGCAATATAAGAGCTATGGCAATATCTAAATGTTTGACATTACGAAGCACATGAAAGCGTGTCTTTCAAAGTTTTTTTTGTGTGGGATGTCGTCTTTTTCGCAAAACGTAAATTTTCTTGTAATAAATACTTGTCTGAAATATTTTTTTATTACTCAGGAGATCAGGATTTTGGATTGGGTTAGTTGTGTCTAATCCAGATGGTTTACGTCGAGTTTCTAGGATGAAATGTGTACCTTATTAAAGCAGTAATTAGACACATGTATGTTTTTATATAAACATGTAATATAAAAAATTATGGCCAAGTAAAGTCGTATTTATAATAAATGATACACCCTTTAATATAGGCCTCACAAATTTTATGATAGCAGCAAGTATACCCTGGGTGTAACTACAAAATACAATCAATACATCTTTCATCCTGTATAAATTATTATATTACTTTGTGAAATATGCAGCAAAGAAGCTTAAATAAAAGCATTTTCCTATAATGCAAAATTAGGTACGTTATTTTTGCGTCATCTGCATGATTAGATCGACCCCTGATCATCATGTATAATTATATATTTTTTTCGTGGACAGCCCAAATATCAAAAATTTTGAAAATCAGCATGTTTGCATCATTTTTTATGAAATTGTACGCCTGATACGCATTATAGGACCGCGGATCTATAACGAGTTTCGTATTATATATTAATGGGATAGTCTCGCATCCGTGTATTTTATAAATTTACCGTCTACTTTACACATGGCTTGCTAGAGCTTGCCAGATTATAAATTAATCACTTATATTATTATTATGTTACACTATGCCGTTTCGATTCACACTAGTCACATAGTTGTAGTACTGTAAATATTTTCACTATGAGTATTACAGTATCACGTCATCATTGACGGCGACTGTCACGGGTATTAGCGGAGGCTGGATGACTCTTAAAACTAGCGTTGAGAGGTCAAAGAATATGGCCTTAATGTGATGGGTCTTGCAAAAATGTTCTACCCACTGTATTACTTTTGATAAATCCCACAATATTTTACGGTCACAAAATTGTATCTGTCAAAAAAAGTCAATTTGCTGTCAGTTTTGTTACTAAAATAGCATTTTCAATCAAAATTGAAAGCGGGTTAGTACACATAAAATATAACAATTTGTCTTATAATTAAATGTTCTTAATTATCTTTTGTGTTAGCATATAATTTGTTTCACAATGAAAAGGAGACAAGTGCCATTTGTACCATATAAAGCTACGTCATTTATTATGCCACATGGGTACTTAGTTACCGTGAATGTTATTGCTATTGCTACCGAGCTCTTGCCTCGAGAGCTCAGAGAATCAAAAGTTCGTAAATTTCGGTTTGTCTCTGTCACTTCAACGAAGGTGTCATTAGTGTGACGGAGAAAAATCAACGAAATTTGCGAACTTTGCGGTGGCAGGCCAGAGTGTGTAGGTAGATTGTACAAGTAAGATGCCCGTTGTACAGCTATGACGAATTTTTATACCTATGGAAAGAAAATGCTACAATATTTTATTCCGTACTGTAATAATGTCCACCACATAATAATTATTAGTAATTTCAACTGTTTTAATTATATTTTGTATATTTGTATGACATAATGAAGTATGTCCCATATTTTGACGTATAAACTGGCTTTATGAATAAATGACTTATGACTTATGATGTCAATCGGTAACGCTCAGTAGCGTATTGTATTGTGTATTAGATGGCACACCGTTTGCGTGGCGTGCGCGTGACCGTGACGTGCAAGCAATGTGCCATCTACTAAGACTTTTCCAACACTACAACACGCACGCCATTGCGCACGTGAACGTGTTGCTCACGCATACGTTGTGATGTCCCACACTGGCGCAAAACGACGATTTCATGGCATAAATAAAAAAAAACAAAGTGTGCCTTTAATGGTTTCGCTTATATAGGTACTGTTTGCATAAACAATAAAATGAATAGGTATATAGATATATAGAATGGAGTATCTATTCGAAATATAATTTGGACAATCAGCATGCATATAATATATGAAGGGTCCACGGAAAAAACATGTCCAGAGCTTAAAAAAAAAACAGGGCAAATTCACACCTTATTCTGTTTAAAGTAAGGTGGGTTTTCCTTCTGTGATTTGAATTGACTAGACATTTGTTCTTTTCGTGGACCCTTCAAATGCATGATACGTTCAGTCAAACTTGATCTCTTAAGTGGAGACGCGATAAAGCATTATTTTATGGTTTTTATTTCATTCATTAAATTATTATTACTTAAACAGTGGAATAGGTGTATTTAAATACACAAAGGCAAGTTAGTGAAATATCAATTTAATTAAAACAATTTTTAATTTATGCCAAGGAATCGGAGTTTTTCGCCAGTGTGTGTCCGCACGTCCGCAGTACTAACACGTTTGTTTCATACATTTTATTGCATGAATTGTGGTCAAGACTTTAGATACATTGTATCAAAATGTCTCCTACCTATCACCCACGTACCAGATCCTACGAAATATTTGTTGTTTGTACGATGTTGTCTGTACTCGTGAATGTACGAGAATAGCTCCAGGCCTGACATTTGGCTCGGTTTAAATAATTAAGAGCTCCCACGCGCGCCATACTCATACTCATACTCGCACTGCAGCATTTCGGAGCTTGCGTATTGATCTCACAAACTGTGTTGTGAACCTAAATCACTAAATAATATAAAACTAAGTTGTCAGCCTCCGTAGCCTAGTTGGTAGTGACCCTGCCTACGAAGCTGGAGGTTCCGGGTTCGAATCCCGGCGAGGGCATTCTTTGTGTAATTATTTATCACAAATGTTTGCTCCTTGGTCGTGGCTGTCTATGTATTTAAGTATCTATATGTATCTATCTATTATATATGTCGTCGCCTGGTACCCGCATCACAAGCCTTAATTTGAGCTTACCGTGGGACTAGTTCGATTTGTGTAAGATGTCCCAAGATATTTATTTATTTATTTTTGGGCCTTATGTCTTATACTTAAATCTTTAAAACTACGCAACGTACTTTGTTGGGGCTTTCTTAAATCGAGAAAGACAGACAACTGAGCTCTCAGCCCACCTGCTGGAAAGCAGGAACTGAGGCCCATGGACATAGTGATATAATGATCGCCTATGCGCTGCCTACCCTGAGGACTTAGATGGATTGCCTCTATGCCAGTAATTCATCATCATCATCATCAGCCTATGATAGTCCACTGCTGGACGTAGGCCTCTCCTATTAACTATGCGTATAGACGCATTAGGAGGTAAATGCCCATGATCGCCACGCTGGGAAAGCGGATTGGCGATCGCAGTAATGTGTCCACTATGATGACACTGCTGCCCGTCATCAATATTTTGTCAAATAATGGTCAGTGACACTTCAATCCCTTAGTCGACTCTTACGACACCCGCAGGAAGAGTTGGGGTGGTGACAAATGTATTCTCACTGCCGTCACCACACGGCAATGCCAGTAATTACACCTCCTAAATTACGTCTCCTGACTACCCACTAAGTATTGTTTTTCCCTTTCGGTCTTATCAATATGATTGTGAGATTAATTGTTTATGAAATAAGGAATAATTCTCCTCTTGCTCGCATAAAAATAATTTGAAGCCAATATGTAAAATATGGGCCAATATATACCGATGGCCGTTGGGGCGAGAAGGTTTTCTCGAGTGGCGGCCACGTGCCGGAAGGCGCAGCGTGGGTAGGCCCCCCACAAGGTAGACTGATGACCTGGTGAAGGTCGCAGGAGTCCGCTGGATGCGGGTGGCACAGGACAGGTCATTGTGGCAATCTTTGGGCGAGGCCTATGTTCAGCAGTGGACGTCTTTCGGCTGATATGATGATGATGATATAAAATGTTTCTAATTATGTTTCGAAATAACAGCAATCCGAAAACTTCAAATGATGCTCTCGGGTATACAATATTAGAGAGAATAATTTACAAATGGCAAGCAGAGGGAACGAGAATTTTATGAAACAACATTTAACGAACTGGTTAGTACTCGAAATATAATTTATTTGAAACTAAATACATTCCTAAATAAGTTAATCATGAATATAGATGTAAAACTATATTATGGTGCCTTGCGCCTTGTATTACGTATTTATCCAAATCGTGGTCACTAAAATTTTTGTAGGTACATTAGCTTGGTTTTGCGATACGTGTGTGTATGTGTATTCAAACGTGTATTTGTATTTAATCATTGACAAGTTAGTCAGCATTTAAAAAGGATTAGTTCCCAATTCTTTTTACATTTGATATGCGTCAAATTAGTAGACAAATAGCTCACCAACATGGAACATTAATAATTAATCAGCCTCGACATTCTAAGCAATCCATTCACAAAACATCATAATGATTTAACCATCCTCACATAAAAATGTGAAATGAAACGGTTCTTCCTATACGTGTTTATATTATGTTCAAAATTTCGAGCACGTATTTTTCAACTAAATGGAAACATGCTCGTTCACAATCCAAGCGCCAAACTTCCATGATAACACTGAATTAAAAAACAAAACAGGTTTTCAAAAATGAAACTCAATCCGGAAGTGTCAACCCTGACGACCGACATTCGTCAGGGTTGCCAGCCCGGTAATTTGGTGGCCATTTTTAATTTTAACGTGTCGGCAAAATGGGAGTGCTGTTGCTAAGCCCTTACGATGAATACAGTGTCGCTGGTGCATTAAAATACTGTGTCTCGCTCGTGTAGACGAGTTTTTAAATATTGTCAGTCTTCTTAGTCAAGTTGGTAGTGACGGTGACCCTGACTACGAAGCTGGAGCTCCCAAGTGGTGGCATTCTTTTATTCTGAAGCGGTTATCTCCGAAGATATTGACTTTATAAAAAAACTTTCTATTGAGACCCTTATTTTTTAAAAGACCTGTTCAACGATACAGGTACAGTCAAAGACAAAATAAGGTGGACACAAAAATGTTCAACAATACGTCCCAGAGCACACTAATTCTGTGTAATAAGAACGTCGTAACGTATTTATGAGCGGATTCTTTACTATACTTATTTTTGCACTTGACTGTAGGTGCACGAAATCTTTTTCTATATTTTATGCTACCTTATTGTTTGCGTGGTTACTATGTATCATCATCATCATCATCATCAGTCAATTGACGTCCACTGCTGGACATAGGCCTCCCCCAGAGAGTTCCACAAAGATCGGTCGTGAGCTGTCCGCATCCATTGGACACCCGCAACCTACTATGTATACCTGTACCAAATTGTAAATTTCTAGTACTAACGTTACGACCACTGCGCTATGCCGCGGACAGTCAGACAGACGAGAAAATGGCGAAAGTATAAGTTCCTAGTTACTACGGACCCTAAAGATGAGTAGCGGTGCGTTCTGCTACTGGCAAATACGAGATATGCTAGCCCTCCTGGGTGCTTAGACGAGGTGCCAATCGCTAACGCTTAATGGTCAATCGTAAACGAAAGGCAGATGCCTGTCTTTCTCACACTGATATGAAAGAGTGACAGAGGGGGAAAACTACGATACGCTACTAAGCGCACGCGATTGGCAACTTGGCTAAGCATCCAGATGTAGGTACTGTCACAAACATAACTACTACTAGTAGTTTATAGCTGTGCGAGATAATTGTGAGTTTACGCACAAGTGAAAACTTGTGATAAGGAAAGGAAAGTCAACCAACATCCGTGACAAATTAATTGGTGGTAAAAACGGAAAAAGCGGCTTTTAGCGGTTGGTTTATGGTGACGGTTACACTATTTTTACAAACTGGATTTTTGTGGTACTTAACCTGAATAGATTAGCTAGCGTACATCACGTACATTTTGATGTTTATTTTTTTCAGCCTCCGTAGCGTAGCCTATTTGGTAGTGACCCTGCCTACGAAGCTGAAGGTTCCGAGTCCCGACGACGGCATTATTTGTGTATTTATTTATCACAAACAATTGTTCCTTGGTTATGGCTGTCTTTGTATTTAAGTATCTATATGTATCTATCTATTACATACATATTATCGTCGCCTGGTACTCACATCACAAGCCTTAATTGAGCTTACCGTGGGAATAGGTCGATTTGTGTAAGATGTTCCAAGATATTTATTTATTATTATTAGTTATTCTGACTCACGTAGACATCAATTTATAATATTTCCATATTTTATACATCATCATCATCATCATCATCGTCATACCAGCCGAAAGAAATCCACTTCTAAACACAAACTATTGTAACATTTAATTTTTTTCAAAACTTATTTTTTGAGCCGGGGATTGCACCCACGACCACTGCGTGCGTTTTACTGCTAGATCTCCGAACTAACTCATACACCAAGAAATCTTACGATTATTCACAACACCCATATTTCAAACAAAAACATTGTCCATAAATATTTATCCATAAACAAAGTTGTGTAAGATGTTCCAAGATATTTATTTTGTTTTCATGAAAGGCTTTTAACGACGTACAATCGTTTTACAATCGACTCATGTCTAAGGCAAAAGAATCAGAATAATTAAAATATATTTGAAGCCGATTGTACATACAAGAGCCCTTTTGGTATTTCACGAAACATTCTGCATACATACTGTTCGAATAGATTATCAAGTTACTAGCGACCCGCCCCGGCTTATACGGTACTATATCTACATATAAACCTTTTTCTTGAATTACTCTACCTATTAAAAAAAATCTCATCAAAATCCATTGCGTAGTTTTAAAGATTTAAGCGTACAAAGGGACATAGGGACAGAAAACGTGACTTTATTTTATACTATGTAGTGATTTATAAGATTTTTCAATCGGTTTTAACATTAGACGACTTTGGAATTCTTTCATAAAAAAGTAACATTATCATTACATAGATATATTCGTAAAAACGATACATATAAAAATAGCAAGTTCAAAAAACCTCCACAAAATCCAATAAATTTAAATTCTAATGTAATAGAATTTCAACTTTTGTAAGTCATAATAACTACAAATAAAATTAAACGGTTAAACTCACGTGTATTTAGTCACTACGCGCGACATGTTTCAGAGAGCCTAGGTCTCCAATTATCAAGCACTGAGCCCGCGTTCACACCAAGCTACTCGCGGCGCATCCTGGGGCCCGTTTCTAAAAAGCTTGTAACTTGTAATATAAGTGGAAGTCCCTTTTTAACACCATTAATTAAAAAGGACTTCCGCTTGTATTACCAATTTTTGTGAAATATAGACCCCTAAGCGTATTTTTTTATGTGTCGAAGGTAGACAACTGAGCTCTCAGCCCACCTGATGGAAAGCAGGAACAGAGGCCCATGGACATGGTGACCAAAAAATCGCCTATGCGCTGCCTACCCTGAGGACTTAGATGGATTGCCTCTATCTATGCCAGTAATTACATCGGCTATCTTACCCCAAAACGAAACACAGCAGTGCAAACACTGCTATTTAGCGGCAGGTTAACGGGTAAGACGGTGGTAGCTATCCGGGCGGACTCTGCGCGAGGTCCTACCACCAGATAATGAGTAATAATTTAAATTATTAGATATTAATAAGTTATACAGGTAGGACCACGGGCCGAACAAAAATAAGACACGACATCGTTCGCCCGGGGCTGGATAAAAACATACTCTTTTGTTTCTTGTTTTGTACTCTTTTGTTTTGTTGAAGAGCGCAATATAAAAATCTTCTGCACCAGCCTCGGTGCCGTTCCAACATTTATAAAAAAAATGCCTATAATATGTGTATAGTTCTATATAACAGTTTACCTAATCATATTAAATTAATGAAACCTACTGACTTTAAGCGAACTTTAAATAATTATTTATTAGAAAATTGTTTTTATAGTGTAAAAGATTTCATGACATATAATAATCAACAAAGACATTGTAATACCTAATTAATTAGAAATATAATTATGTAATATTATAAAACTTAAAATGCATACAGCGATGTTAAGGATCTACATTTGCATGTCGTGTGACAACGATAGGATACTGTACTATTTGACTACACAAACACCCTGTAACTAGAAATAAGTATTCTTGCAAATAAACATATTATTATATTATTATTATTTGTTTCACCTCGAATACGATATTATTAGTAAAATCCGGGAATTCTTACTTTATTTTGTTATAAATACTAACGATACTTAGGTAGTTTATCATTGTTTCTTCATAGGAGTAAAGTAATATCCATTAAATAAAAATAAACCGACTGATAAAATGGGTTGAAGTTGGTTGGTTGGGTTGGGTTGGTTTTTTTAGTTATTTTTAAATTTGGTGATCATGTTCCAAACTAAAAATCCAAGTATATGCCTATAAATATTGAAGCCAACGGGACCATTTCGGGGTTATACTCGTTAGATTGAAAAAATAAAAATGAAAATCGGAGAAATCGAGTAACATACATACGAAAACTCTGTCGAATTGAGAACCTCTTTTTTTTTGAAGTCGGCTAAACAATTTTTCCCATTTCTCTTAGTAAATAGAAACTAATATCTGTAGCACTGAACATACTGAAATTATATTACTTTGTCCTTTACCGACGTAGACGTCCCAAGTATCAATACTCGTATGTTTCGATATTTCGTAAATACGAGTAGTAGCCGAATTTATTGGAGCACGAGAATTAGACATATTGATGTAATAATTATAAGTTTTCTGCCCTCCGGCCGGCAAAAAACACTTTGCCGACCGCTGTGCTAAACTAATTTGCGTTTTGAGCAGAAAAATAGTACAGGTACACACCTCGGCCGTTAAATGGGAAAGCCTCGGATCACATGTTTGTCTCTCGGATTAAGGCGCATTCAGACTAAAAGAGCATTCGCTGTTTTATACCCCGCTCTACGAAATCAACCAATCACGTTTTGTGTAACGATCGGATTTCGTAGAGTGGGGGGTTAGAATAGCGAATGTTCGTTTGGTCTGAATGCACCTTTACATGTCATTCGAGACGTTTTCCCACTTAAACGGCCTTGGCATGTAATCTACTATTTTAGGCTTACATGGGCATTAACATTATTAGTATGAATTGAAATGGAATATTTACCATGTATTGATTTAAACTTTCACGATTATCACTCATATTTTAAAGACAAACGGGTCTTAGTCGCGTAAACTTACATTTAATTTACACCACGGATGTAACGTCATGTCCAAAACATCAGGATATACACGGTGCTCGTGAGCATTCCGAAAGATTTTAATGCTGGATTCCTGACCACATTTAGAGTCTTTAATGTTACATAAAATTTCCTGGATTCGGCTTGGTTTCAGAGATAATCAACCTTTTTTTGAAATAAGTTTTTCGACGTAACTCGTCATTTAACTTCTTTATGATTACAATGCCACCACAATGTGTTCTAATATTACCACACCTTTTGCCTGACAATCAAAAAATACGAATAGACTTGACGAAATAACCTGTATCTAAAAAAACAATTGAAATAAATAATTTAAACAAATTGTTGTTATGATGAAAAGTACTGGAAATGTTAAGAAGTATTCAAAAAGACTAAAGAAAAGAAAAAAAATACCTGTACCTAAATAAACAATTTAACTTTATCGATTTCTAAAAAAATATTCAACCATTCAATTAGGTAAATTGACATTTTCATTAGGGACACGTAATCAGGGGCCCATTTCTCAAAAGCTTGTAACTTGTAATAGGTACAAGTGAAAGTCTTTTTATGATACTATGAATTAGATAAGTTCTTCCGCTTTTATTACGAGTTACAAGCTTGCGAGAAATAGGCTCCTTCAAGAGATTTATATACCTTAATTGCAGTCAGGTTAAAAACACTTTACTAGTTACAACCTAATTGCCTCGTCATCAACAAGCTAACCAAATTAATTCACAACACAATAACCTATAAGACCGAAGAGCCAGCGAATACCTCGCACAACGCATCAGTATTGCGACACAGCGAGGAAATGCCGCCAGCATCCTCGGTACAATGCCACAAGGGCCAATCTTAGATATAGGTTAGGTTAAGTAGATTAGTTAGATTTAATCTATCTATATAAATTGTTATAATCCAATACGATAAAATACATTTTCTCATAAACAAGCCAGACGCAGATCCCAACTTGTAAATGCAGTCGGAAAAAACCTAATCCGAACTCTATATCGTGAAATGGGGTGAATAGGGATTGTGAAGCTAGTGGGTTTAAGCATTGGAACGTTATACTAATAAGTAATAAATAAATTATTATCAAAATGTAAGACGTGATCCAATTGTGCAAACTTTTTGAAAAATGCCCAGGTATTACTCGTTCGTATAGCAGACCGTCGCAGTCGCTCCAATATGTAAGTGCGACTGCGAGCGCGATAGAATGCATTACGAATTGAGTAAATCCTAACATAATCCTTTACTTTCCAACTCATGGTACGGCTATTAAGGTGCATTCAGACCAAACGAACATTCGCTATTCTATCCCCCCACTCTACGAAATTCGATTGTTACACATCACGTGATTGGTTGATTTCGTAGAGCGGAGGATAGAACAGCGAATGCTCTTTTAGTCTGAATGCACCTTTATCAAACCGCAATTGGAATGGGATTCGTAAGTACTGTTGACACAACAGTGTTTAAGTCAATCTAGGATATATTCACAGTTATATTTATATATTCATAATTTAAGTGCAGAGACTTACAGAAAATAGATTAGTAATTAATCACTCACTACGTCTAATAAACATTGTGAATTAAAACAAATTAGATAGATAGAGTATGCAACAAAAATGGACAAACAAATGAATATATCGATACCTTTAGGCTCAAAGGGCGTAAACGCCATTTTGGCCAAAATGAGTTTTGAATGCAGTTTTGTTCAGTTTTTTTTTCTCTATCGATATGTATAGTTAAAACAACGAAATTCGACAATTTAGGGCATATACGACCCACGTATTTCTAGGAGATTTTTTAAAAGCAAGAGGCGTATTTGATACATTTACACAATTTTTTGTTTATTTAGGTAATAAGTTCAGAAATAAAAAAAATAAAGAGGTCTTATAACAAAGTTGTTATAAAATGTTTATAATACAAAACTAAACAAGCTCATACGACGTAGAAATTATGCTACTTAATTTAGGTAGTATGACTCTAGTAGGCTAAATTAGGTTTATACGCCCGTATCCTTGCACCGTACGTTTTAAAATGACTCATACGCCGTAACGTAGCAGGCATGCTGCGCCTCTTACGCCCTATGATAACAAAACTTTTTGACTTATACGCCCCAAGAAATGTACAAAATATGGCTTATAGGCTCGCTAAGTTATTTTATTATTTCAAAATTGCTTACGTACTGTGTACCTATACGATAGTAATGATTCATTGTCATTATCCAATTATAAAGTAAGAATGAACAGTTATTGCGTTATTAAAACTACAGTATAGAAGCGAATGACCATCATTCTAAATCTATGTATACTTACCTGTATAATGGCGTACCTATGTTGCAAGTGTGAAATGAAAAGTATAGACAGATAATGTGATAAAAATGGGAGACATTGTGTATAATGTGTATAAATTTACGTTCAATTTCAGTCGACATTTTTAATTTACAGTACGCACAGTTATATTTTTTGGTTCTGTGCGTTTTAAACATAAATTTAATTTAATGATTAAGTATTTTAAAAGTCTTCTACTCCATTTAGTATGTAATTCATATCTACATAATTATATGTTGGTAATTTAAAAAAGAAAGAAATGCTATGTGAGAGTAAAAGATATTAAGTTGTGTCTATAGGTTTTATAAAAATCAAAAGGTAAAGATTTGTGATTACTAGTATTCTAAAAGCATGCTATTATATTTAATTTAGTAGTTAATATGTATGTGTTGGTAATTATAAGGAAAAATAATACTAAATGAGAGTAAATGTACCTTACATGCATTGGATATTATTGAAAGAAATATATATATAATAAAGATGTCATTATTAATTGCTGTTTGTAAGAAGCTCATCAAAACTTTCATCTGGAGTATAGCATTTTATGGGTGTCAGGCGTGGGCCATGACGAAAAAGGACAGAGAGATACTGGAAGCATTTGAAATGTGGAGCTGGAGATGAATGGAGAAGATAAGTTGGACAAAAAATATCACAAATGAAGAAGTCCTTAAAAGAGTGAATGAAAAAAGGAGTTTGCTAAAGATAATAGAAAATAGGAGAGGGAAAATGTTTGGTCACCTAATACGACATGACGCTTTGATAAAAAAACATAATAGAATGAAGAATTGAAGGAAAGCGAGGAAGAGGGAGACATAGAGGAATTTACATAAAACAAATAAAAGAGAAAGTAGACGTTGTGTCGTATAAAGAAGTCAAGGAGGTGGCTTTAGACAGAGTTAGATGGATACAGTTACATTCATCAGTTACGCCGACAAGAGTTTGACTCTTAAATTTATGATGAATTGTTGTTTGTTTTACTGGTTTCATATCGCATTTTAATCTGGGCTTTGGTAGTAGCTTAATTGTCCATAACGCCATTAACATTATTTTTATCCCTAGACATAAAAGAAAAATATAATCAGCAACAGCATAGTCAGTGTAGACATTTTTTTTAATAAAAGCAGCAACCTTTTAATTGATTGTAAGTTTTTTTTTAACCCCACGGTGTATTATACACCCATTGAGAGCATTGCCTATGTTATGAATGAGTTTATAAGACCGATTATAACTATGGTAATTGTGATATACGCCCCATTTAGACCAAAACTCAAACGTTTAGTAACCAATACTCCCTACATTTTTTGCATATTATGTGAAGTTTAAGGGCGTAAACGCCATTATTTCAAAAAGTAAAGGGAGTATAACACACCCTTTTTCTTTATTTATTCATTTATCCTAAATGATTGATATTCAAAATGTTTATCTTAAAAATTCAAGTACGTTGGCCAAAATTTAAGTTATTCTGCCAAAAAACAAAGAAGTTATGATTTTTTTTCTAAAATACTTTTCTTTTTTTGCTTCTCCTGTAAAGTGGCAATTTGGCGTTTACACCCTTTGAGCCTAAAGGTATCGATATTAGTGCACATACCCACACACGCACCCACACCCACACACACACCCACACCCACACACACACACACACACACACACACACACACACACACACACACACACACACACGCACACACACAAACACATAGTATACAAATAAGTATATAGGTTAATCTAAGGTTGGATGTAATAATAATCTTAACGATATCCCTAATTAGTAATAGATAGTTATTTATAAATATTTTGTAAGTTATCCTAACACAAGTATTGCTATACTTACCAGAAGGTGCCGGCCACAAAATACCTATGTAAACAGATTTTGATACCTAATAAAATATTTTGATTTTGATCTCTTTTCTTGGTAAATGGTGTCTCAACAGTACTTTCAAATCCCTTTCTGATTCCGGTTTGATAATACTAAAGCGTGACATACTACTTTAAACGCTAAAGCTAACGTAAACGCTACTTGCTAACTCACGGTTCAGCTCGTGATTACGGTCAGTTGATTGAGTTCCGGTCGATTAAACCGGAAGTCCGCGTCATTGGCCAATTGGCAGATTTATTGGTGGAAGAAATAGGGGACTTATGGCTTTTGAAGCTGAGCTTTTAGGAAGCTTTGTGGTGTAACGATACGTACAAACGTAAATGTATGTATGTAGGTAAAATAGGCTCTTTACATTTTTTTCCAGTTATAGAAAACAGCTAAATTATATAAATATCACTGTAAAATAAACTAACTAAGATACTAATGAAGCCGTGTGGTGATGGCTGAAAGAATACATTTGTCGCCACCCGAACTCCTCCTGCGATTGAAGTGTCACTGACCATTATTTGATAAAAGATTGATAATGGGCAGCAGCTTCATCATAGTGGACACATTGAGACTGCGATCGCCAATCCGCTTGCCCAGCGTGACGATTACGAGCATTTACCTCCTAATGCGTCTGTACGCATAGTTAATAAGGCCTACATCCAGCAGTGGACTATCATAGACTGATGATAATGATGATTTATACTTATTAAGCAGTGTCCCAAAAATATGTTACGCCTGTAAGTACTTGGCATCCATATTCCAATTTAAAAACGATTCTTATCTCATAGAACAACGTTATTCCCGACTTCAAAGACATTCATAAACTGAAATGGCTATTACAAACGACAGTTACCGTCCAAAGTAATCTTTAATGCGAAGATAACAAGGTTTCATTTCCGCTAGATGACAAACGCTCGAAAATTAGATTTTTTTGTCTTTACGCCATATTGTAGGATGTAGGTATAATGGTAGCGAATTTCTTGTTAATATTTTTTATTAAAAGAGGGAAGCTTTTAGCAAATTGGTGTTGGTAATCAATTACTTAATTATTCTGTTGGTAGTTAGTAATTTCTTTACACTGAGTAATTGAATTGGTTGTCGATTTATGATTTATTGATTGTCAATTTTTTTGTTGATTGTGCCGTGTGGGAGTAAGAATATATTTGTCACCAACCCAACTCTTCTCGCGAGTGTCGTAAGAGCTGACTAATGGATTGACGTGGCACTGACCATTATTTGATAGAAGATTGATGATGGCAGCAGCGTCACCATAAGGGCCCAACTGATAAGAACAATTTGTACTTCTATTGTAATAATTCGTGATGGCTCAGGTTTTATTTCTTTCACACATAAATTACATCTTATGGCAAACATCAATATGTAAAATAGTTAATCATAATCATCGAATAAAAACTATCAAAAGTGCCTAATTAGCAGAGTTGGGCAAAAGGATTCCTGATTACTTCAGTAATTTACATTTGTATGTGTAGGTACTAGAAAAAAATGTATGTGTAATTACAAAGTAGTCCTACAAAAGTGATCGGATAACTTTGTGCTCAACTCTGCTAATTAGGTATCAAATAATTATATTTAGATAATTATTTACTTCATTCTGATGTACCAACTCTAAATTTTGATGAAATTACGCCAGGAACCAAAAGTTTCAGTTCAGTTTTGCCACTAGAAAAATACTTCCCAAGTTTTTGAGCGATGCTCGTTAGCCTAGATACTAGATAACCTAATAAAGTCAGAAAATGGACCGAAAAATACACCCGAGAGCAAAACTTTATAGTCAAAGCGGTGTAATTCTTCATAAAAAATGCTGCAAGCAAGGTGGTTTTTAACAGCTTTCTGACAAATGAACTTGATTGATTTCATTCATTTGAATATTAGATTGTTTTTGAATTATTCTGATGTATGAACACAAAGGGGATTGGGTATTTTTGTATGGACAGGTGGCGTCATTTTTTTTTTCAGCGGCCATCGTTTATATTACTACTATTTTGTAGTGCTACCTTAGACTAGCTTATTTACAAAATAAGTTTTGCTGTTAGCAATATCGGAGCCAAGATATGGCCCTTCAAACAATGTTATTGGACCAGTGAATATACCTAACTAAGACAGGTTTAGGTGACAGCTTAGATGACTACAGGCTTATTTAACTCGATAATACTACTAACAAAGATACAAGGATATTGCCCTTAAAGTATAATAGTTAATTTAACCGACTTAAAAAAGAAGATCTTAGGTATATGAAAATGCAACTGTATTTTCTTATGCGATTTCTATGCTGTCTGTTTAGTGAACATTAAAAATGTTGCAAAATGGTTTAAATAGACGGTTCACCCTCTGACTACACCATAAGGAAACACAGGTGTGATGCACACATGCAAAATGTTTTGACATATTTCAAAGGAAATGTACCTAATTAGATTAGTTTTTAGATTGGAATTGTTACTAATGCTTTTTTATGTATACAACACAACATATGTGACATTATTTGGGATAAGAGGCCTTAGGGTGAAAACACATTCATCAGCATGCGTACGCATTTTGTCTATAGAAAATGTCAGTTTAGTATGGGACCGCGTCCAGCTTTCTGCACGCGTACGCATGCTTTCACGTTTCATACTAAGCGGCCAATTTCTTTAGACAAAATGCTTACGGATGTTGATAAATGTGTCTTCACCCTTATTGTCGATGGCTCTTACGTCCGGTGACGTCGTATTTGTATACAAACATGGCTCATAACGCCGTAAGCGCCAATGAGAATAACGTCCCTTTTCCCGATAACGTCATTTGTAATTTTTAGTATTACGTTGAATTACTTTTTTACACATTTTCTGGCTCGTCGTAAATGTCATTCTCAATATTATTATCTTGGCGAATCACTCTCTCTAAAAACTGTGCCGGGGGATCAAGATGTTCTTGATACCTACCCCATCCCAAGAACCATATAATTAACATTACATGTGAGCAACAGCCTAAGGTCCTCCTCCCAACAACACATGAACAATAATGTCCTAACATTGCCTCTGGGCCTTGTAATCCACCATCTTCAGCAACATAAACAAAATACTATCTCTAAATAATCATTGACCGAAAAAGAACCTTATGTCCAAGGTTACCTTATGAGTTAAGGTTAGGTTTTACGTGGCATACACAATAGTAGTTTTAACTCATTCCGATGCATATCAAAAATAAATATGAGTCCTTACTATACAACTTTAAGTATGATATCTCGGCTCCGATATAATTTAGCTCTTTGCACTCCGTAATAAAATAAGTTTATTTTAAATTGCTCTTTTCAAATTTACCACTTTCATGAGTGGCCGCCAAAATTTAAAAACGACGCCAACTTTACCCAAACCTCTTTGGTTTGCAGCGTGGGTAGGCCTGTCACAAGGTGGACTGATGACCTGGTGAAGGTCGCAGGAATCCGCTGGATGCGGGTGGCACAGAACCGGTCATTGTGGCAATCTTTGGGGGAGGCCCATGTTCAGCAGTGGACGTCTTTCGGCTAATCACCCAGGCCCTATTTTACCATGTTGACAGGTGCGACAATAGGCATGATGACTGGCAAGTCAAATCAGCATCTTTTTTCGAACTGTCAAAACGATCGCCACTATGGAATTTTATATGAAATACTCAAAAGTGACGTCATGTTTGAGTACTGCCAAATGACCTACTCTTTTAAGTTCTTTTCAATTTATTAAATAAAATTTCTGTACAAAAAATACTGCAATCTACATTTTAGTAATAATTTCTTCGTGGATTATGTCGTGCATAATGTTAAATAATTTCTTTTTACTATAGTCATCATCCCTATTGAAAAATATCACTCATACTGACATCACAGACCTACATTGGTTATTGCTACCGCTTACTATTGGACGGTCCATGTTTGCAACCAAAATAAAATCATTTAGTACTAATAACGTTATTCCATTGTTTATAAACTTCTTTTTACTTTCCGAGAGTCGTGACATTCGTCTTAAAGTGCATTCAGACCAAAAGAGCATTCGCTGTTCTATCCCCCGCTCTACGAAATCAACCAATCACGTTTTGTGTAACGATCGAATTTCGTAGAGTGGGAGGTTAGAATAGCAAATCGAATCGCTTGGTCTGAATGCACCTTTAAGGTGGGTTTACACCAAACGCGCGAATGCTCATTCTAACCCCGCTCTACGAAATTCGTTCGTTACACAAAACGTGATTCGTCGAAATTCATTGATTTCGTAGAGTGAGGGATAGAATGATCATTGGCTCGTTTGGTGTAAATCCATCTTAAAAACAATTTTCGCAATTTTTTGACATGAGTTTCTTCCTGTGTCGGAATTTCGCTACAATTGTCGTTTTCTGTGTGACAATTGGAACTTTGCTTCGCAAAAAAGTAGGTATTTTTTGCTAACTTAAACTAGATGTCGGCGGCAAATAACCACACGGCCCATTCGATGCTAAGTTTTAACCGGAGACATTAGACGCCTGCAATGGGAAAACTGTAATTTTACAATTGTCGCATCTGTTACCATGGTGGAATAGGGGCCAGCGGCCCTACCGCAAACTTCGAAATCCGCAAATTTCGAGGATCCGTCTCTCTCACTCTAATGATGCCTTCGTTGGAGTGACAGAGAAAAACCCCCAAAATTTACGGATTTCGATTTTCGCGGTAGTGACCTGACCCTAAATAAAAGGTGCATTCAGACCAAACGAGCATTCGCTGTTCTATCCTCCCACTACGAAATCAATGAATCACGTTTTGTGTAACGATCGAATTTTGTCGAGTAGGGGACTAGAATAGCGAACGCTCGTTTGGTCTGAATGCACCTTTATGTTTCGCTCTCAAGTTTACTTACATGAATAAAACGGTTCACGGGACTAAGAAACTTAAAACGCTTTAGTAATAAAACACGCAAAGAACACAAAACTATGTCTTAATGTGTTTTACTGTTAAATGTGTGTTGTATACGGCGCAATGTAGAGGAAGTTAGTCCGAGAGCCATCCGTTATATCTATGTTTCCGTTCTGTTCGGTTTTGGGGTTCGATTCCCGGTAAATACATTTGTGCGGAGAGCTCGGATGTTGGCTGATGAATTATTGTCTTCTGTGGCAGTATTATGTATTATTTGTTACATAAAGTATAATTGTCTGTTACACTGCTTTATTGAGTTATTTTTTATATGTGTTGTGTTGAGCACCAACGTGAATTCAGATAGATAAATAATTAAATATCTTGGGACATCTTACACAAATCGACTGAGTCCCACGATAAGCTCAATTAAGGCATGTGATGTGGGTACCACCTGGTGAAGGTCGCAGGAGTCCGCTGGATGCGGGTGGCACAAGACCGGTCATTGTGGCAATATTGCTAGTGTGGGGATCATTGTAAAACTTATCAGTATGCAATGTATTTTTTTGGTTAATAAACATATTTTGATTTTTGATTTTTTTTTTTGATTTTGGGGGGATGTTCAGCAGTGGACGACTTTCAGCTGCTATGATGATGATGATGATGATGATGATGATGATGTGGGTGACATAATAAAGTTCACCAACGTACAAGGTTGTTTTTTTAATTTTTGGAGTAAAGTAGTGTGACCACTTAAAAACAAATCAAAACATTTCATGAAATAATTTGTTTCACAAAAACTGATTGTAAGACTTCCATGTACGGAATCAGGTTATGTATTACAATTGACGTGTATGTAAACAAATAAACATATACAGTGTGTTACCATGACCCAGGCTTTTACGAAAATGGGTAATAATACGCATTACTGGCAATCGTTTTCAAGTATTAAGAGTTGACAAATATTGAAATTAACTGTACAATTATTTTTATTTCGTTCGAACGATCAATGCAACGCGTGTACTGCTTAGTTGTCAAACGTTGAGAGTGGCTGCGATCTGTCATTGTCAAGTGCCAATTAACGATTTATTTTGAAGTACATTGCTTCTCAATTAACTTTTCTTAGAAAGTTAATTACTTTTAAAATTAGGATTTTTAAACAAATAATATTAATGCACATGGTTTAGCTAAGAATCTGCATCTCAATCCTCGATTCAAATAAAAGCCTGCATCATGTTAACACACTGTATATACCTTGCATAGGATATTATACTTGCCGATTTCTAAGAATGAACTTTTGACAGTTATAGATTAATCCTTTTTAATATCAGGGTAAGACTCACTAGTTTTCCGATAGTCTTAACGTCGTATTCAATATAAGGGTCATTTTTAAGCTGTCAAATGTTCATTCTTAGAAATCGGCAACTATATATTATATGCATAAAACTGTCACCGGCTCTCAGATCATAATAATAACTTATAGAACACTTGGCTTGAACATAACTCTATGCACGCGAGAGATACCTACTTAAGTGGCATAGGCTTTGTACTGGCGAAAACAAATGGTTACGCAATAAAGGTCGCTTTGTATGACTTAATGAATTGGGGCATTATATTAGTGGAATATATTATCATGCATGTCAGGTGCAAATCGTTGGTTTTCCAAACAAAATCCTTGCGAACTATGCAAATGCCAGAACGTGTATACAATTGTTATATAAATAGAATTAAATTTATTCGTAACAAACACAAACAACACAACATACAGAAAAAAAAATAAAAAAGTGTATGCTACGAAATGCCCTGCTAGCGTATGCGTATTTTGCGAATACATGTTGCTAGCGTATGCCAGCGCTTCTTCAGTAGAATAAAAATAAATGGCTGACTTTCCATAGCACTTAACGATAAATAAAGTTATCAAATTATGTAGGTAGATTTGTACATTTAATGTTATATTTATATATGTACCACAAATGCTGTAAAGGGTTCAAAAGGTGGTGTACTTAATATATTTACGCGATATTATCCACTTCCGTAGTTGTATTCCAAAAATAACTACGTTAAATTAATACACTTTAAAATAACCCCGTCAATTTTCAGGTGAAAATGTTAAAGCCATTAGGCGTAATATAACGAAATAATAGAAATTCATTATACTCGTATAACCGAGGGCCGAAAAGCGGCTAAATATAAAGCAAATGGATTCGGCCACGGAACTTATCAGCGACAAGAAAGGGGAATATTTCTGAACCCTCCGCGTTGGAATCCTGGCCACGTCACAGTGGGCAGTTTATAGCAGTAAATAAATAAATAAATACCTTGGGACATCTTACACAAATCGACTTAGTCCCACGGTAAGCTCAATTAAGGCTTGTGACGTAGGTACCAAGCGACGATATAATAGATAGATACATATAGATACTTAAATACATATTTAGACGGCCAAGACCAAGGAACAAATATTTGTGATAAATAAATACACAAATATTACCCTCGCCGGGATTCGAACCCAGAACCTCCAGCTTCGTAGGCAGGGTCACTAGCGACTAGGCTATGGAGGTCGATAAAGGGGACAGTAAGGGGAATAACATTCATCATTGTCAGCCTTTGCTGTACTGATGACAATTTATTTATTTATTATTCAAATCAGTAACACAGTATTACATGCAGTTATAAACTAAGGCACTGTGAACTACAAAAAAACATATATTAAAAACAACTTAAAACTAGTTTCATTTAGGCGACGTAACGACGTGGCCCCGTTGCGTCGTCTGATCCGTCGTAGGATTCGGCAGATTGCCTCGGAACTGCTGAACTACGATAATACATGACTAGCTAATAAACGCCATTACAAATCCAACATGGCGGCCCTATTGGATTTGTTAACACCATTACAAATCAAGAGGATACGAACGATGACCGTCGTCCCAAACTAGCAAAAATGTCTTGGACTCTGTCACATGTAAGAGCAAATGCCTTATAAAAGTGTTTAAAGGGCGTTGGTTAAGATTGAACCCCTTAAGATGCATTAAGACAAAACGAGCATTCGCTCATTCTATCCCCCCACTCTACGAAATTCGTTTGTTAAGGTGCGTTTAAACCAAAAGAGCATTCGCGATTCGTCGAAATTCGTTGATTTCGTAGAGTGGGGGTATCAGTGTTCTTCAGGACTGTTTTTGATCAACAGACTTTTACACAAAAGTAAATAAACAAGTCATGGAACGTTGCTATACAAAACATGAATCTGAAATTGAATCTGAATCTGTCTACAGCCAGCATTGCGGCTAATAAAGTAGTAGGCGTAGTTTCTATTTTAACGTCACATTACTAAAGCAAATGTAATATTTCGATAATACGGTTCCAATCTGTGTACTATGCCTGTAGTTAATATCCGCGTAACAGAAGGAAGGTGGTCACAAAAATACAATGTCGCTTTCGATACCAGAGCCCTAACCACGGGTTTGTTGTAGAATATGATTTTTAGAGCCTTTTTTAGGCTCTAGTGCGAGAAGTGGTTCATTTTACATCAGGTCCACAACTTCGGAGGGCCACTTGTACTAAAAAACGTCGTACGAGACACGTGCAAAAAGGAAATTCGTAACTCGTGTCGATTTAAACACTCCCTTCGTTCGTCTTTTAAAACTTCGCCACTCGTTTCGAATTTCGTGTTTTTTGCACTTGTATCGTAATGTACTATTTCAGTACAGATGGCGGTTTTTTACGCGCTAGTGCAAGACGTGGTTCATTTTATGTCAGGTCGAAATCTTCGGAGTGCCATATGTACTGAAGAACGTCGTACGATACACGTGATAAATCGATTTAAAGCGCGACCGAAGGAATTAATCTCCACTCGTTTCGAACTTGATTTTGTTCGCACTTGTACCGTAATGTACTATTTTATCGAATGTTGGTAGCAAATAAGCATTCGGCACTGGTTATATATTCTGTGGCACTGGTAAGAAGTCGTCTTAGTAGCCTAACTAATATTCGCCTACGAGTTTTGTGTAGGTAGTTGATAAAAAATTGTTTTTGATCCGGCCACTATTTCAATGTGCCAGAGGCGAGAAGTGTAAGATTTCATTGTTCTGTCTACACAATAGTGATTAAATAAGAAAGAATACTTTTGTCACCACCCCAAGTCTTCCCATTGATGTCGCAAGAATGAACTAAGGGTTTGAAGTGTCACAGAATATTCGTTTATCCTATAGAAAATTGACGATGGGCAACAGCGTCATTATACGTCATCATGGTGAACGCACTAGTGCTAATGAAGGTCGGCACAGGACCGGTCATTGTGGCAATCTTTGGGGGAGGCCTATATTCAGCAGTGGGTGTCTTTCGGCTGATATAATGATGATGAATTCATAAAAAAACAATAAAAAACACATAAACACATCATAAAAAATGTAACTAGGGTGCCGCTGGCAGCGGAGCGGGCCCAAGCTGCCGGTGGTTAGGGCTGCAGGGAGAGGAACCGCGGAACTGTCCGCGCCGTGTCTAGGATTACCGCCGCGCTGCATCTGACCCTTGACCCAACCAAATTTTGAATAAATTTTGTAAACCAACTTCCTGCCTCTCAGGCGAATAAAATGAGCATTCTTTAAGATACTATTTGTGATGAATTTACTATTTGTGATGAATTTACCTTCGTGTTATGCTCCATACATTGTATTGTGTTGTTACATTATATTGTTATGCTCCATACATTGTATTGCGCTGCCAGACATATGTATGAATATCGTATTTATAGCTCATCTACATTTAATTGCCATTTAGCTAATCACTTTTCGCACCTGATTCACATTCCTTTTTATTTTTTATTTTGTGTTATAAATGTATTGAATTTATTGATAAGGAACTTTACATGTTGTGAACCCCGTGAGCCAAGCCGACCAACCATAGCCTATAATAGAGCGTTATCTGTCAAGTGTCGGTGGGTGACACAGACAAAATATTATTGTACATCTATGGTTGGTGGGAGACGTGTTGAGTCACACAGTTAAAATTAATTTAAGTTTTTTTATTTTTATTTTATTAATAGGGTTAAAGGGGTTGTTTTATTTTATTTTATTTTATGTTACCAACCGTGACCTCACTAATGGCTCCAATGGAAGACCAGCGCTGGGCTGTGTCTGCAGCCCAGCAAAATGCTGAATTGGTGACCATTTTGTGGCACTTTGTTTAATTACATCTATGTTTTTTTTATGTTTTAATATCCATGTTGTGTCACGAATAAATGTTTTTTCTTTCTTTCTTTCTTTCTTTCTTTCTTTCTTTCAACCACCTAGCGAGAGCCTCTTGAGGTGTCGATCGAAACTCTTCGCTATAAAATCGTTTGCAGACACAACTATCGGTACAATGATCGCCAAATCAACCTCCCATTTGTCGGTTACCTCGTGAGCTAAGTCTAGGTACTTACTGGCTTTTTCGGTCTTCACGAGGTTCTCGTCAATATTAATTTATTATTATTAATTATCTTTATTACGAATTTATGGTAAGGGTGCGGTTGCTTTTAGCCCACTTATTTATACCACCCTCTGTCGACACCGTTTTATCAAATGCTATTAAATTTCAAGGGACTCGCTTTGAAAAGACAGAATTTGGTTAAATATTTTAGGTTAATATATTAAGACATGACGAGGAAAATATTTGCTTTTGAAAAATATACTAATGTTTACTCAAAGATATTTCTCTAATCATTACTCTTCTGATCAATTAATCATCCATCAAAAGAAACAATATTAATAAACTTTTCACTTATTAATATTAGCTTTAGGAAGCACTTATTGGAAGGAAGAAAATTCAGACTATTAATCAAACGGATATTCTGGTAATAGTTTTTATTACGACTAATTGAACAACCAAGAAATGCACACGCTAGATTGATAGTTAGAAAACATAAAATGTACATTTATATTTGATATTTCCAGATAAAAAATACTAAAATACTTGATATCGACTACTAAAAAGTGATAGTCGTCGACTCTTGCGACTTTCATGGACTTTCTTGGCATAGCAACACGCACTTTTGAATCGTCATACGTTTATTTTTATCGTGACTATTTCTTATATTAATAGATAGATACATATACAGGGCGTCCCACGGCGATGCCACATGGAGGGAAAGTACCTTAAATATCATAGATAGCGTATTTTGCTGAAAGAAGACTTCATTTTATTTTTAAGACTTAGTATAGTTGCATTCAAAGTTTTTCAAAAAATTACTTGCTTCACCCGGAAATCGAATCAACTACAATTTTTTTACAAATTTGAACCAAACTTTTTTGGTTATTCTTTTAGTTTTAGATACTATGTTTCTTAAGGAAAATTGTTATTTTTTATCCATTCTTTCGAATGACAGAATAAAATTACGAAAAATTTTTTTTTTGTTTTAAAGTAGGTTCGATGCCTAGAAAGAGCAAAATTTTTTTAGGATTTTTTTTAATGCAGTATTATTTAATTTTCAAAATAAAATAAAGTCTTCTTTCAGCAAAATACGCTATCTATGATATTTAAGTTACTTTCCCTCCATGTGGCATCGCCGTGGGACGCCCTGTATATACTTTGAGATGTATCGTCGCTTGGTACCCACATTGAGTTTACCGTGGAACTAGGTCGATTTGTGTAAGATGTCCCATGATGTTTATTTACGAAGTCAGCGATAAAAGGCATAATAACATAAGTCTAAATGCTACCAATTTGTAATTATAAGCTCGAATGAACTCCCAGATTCGAGTAAATACCGGTATTTAAGTCACGCTTAATAAATCTCTAGATTCACTTAAAACGGCTGAACCGAGTAAGCGGTGTGGTTTATTCTGCCGTTCGTGCCGCGCAGTGATTGCAGATGTTCCGTTATTTAAATGAATCATAAAAGCAAGTTGCGGAGTTTATTAACAATTATTGGTATGAATGCCTTAAATGTGCTTATTTTGTGGCAGTATCCATTTGCTGACGTATCTTAGAGTTTTTCAACATCCTTTCTGAGGCGGAGCCAAAATCGGGCTTTTAGTGACGTTAACATTGAAAAAATTAGACGTTCAAGGACCATTGTTTTAAAAGTACATTTGGGTCATAAATAAATCTACTAGCGACCCGCCCCGGTTTCGCATGGGTACTATGCCTACATAAAAACATTTCTCTTGAATTACTCTACCTATTTAAAAAAATCTCATCAAAATCCGTTGCGTAGTTTTAAAGATTTAAGCGTACAAAGGGACATATGGACAGAAAAAAGTGACTTTATTTTATAATATGTAGTGATGTTACGATTTGATTACATAGGGCTATAGACCGGGGAACCTTGTTGTACCGTTACTTGTTTTATCCTAAAATTTGCACAGGAATTCCTTAACTTTAGGTATGTCCACCGAAAAGACGATAACCTAAATCTGATGATGACCTTTTGACAGTCACAGATGAAACGGCATTAATGGGTGGGGTATATAGGGACGTAGTTATGCAAAAAGGAACCAACCCATATGAATTTGTCATTTCAAAGATTGACTTGTTTATTTTGATTTATGGTGTTAATTAGAATGAAAAATTTTTGTGGGTTGGTTCCCTTTTGCATAACTACGTCCATAGCATGTTGAACTGCTGCAGTGTTCCGAGGAATTATTCGGATTAATCCATGTAGTGTCTTTTCACCATCGTCCTACGCGACAGCATTAATTCCATCCTCACCATTTAGATGTTTGGCAGTCCTCAACGGTGCGTTTTTCTAGAAACTTCTTGCCACGCACAACTAAACTCTAGAATGATTTGTCACCTGCGGTTTTTCCGGACCGTTGAGATCTTCAAACCTTGAAGAAAATAGCGTATTCCCATCATAAAGGTTGGCAACGCACCGTGTGTCCGTGAGCAACGGTGATAGGTTACCATCAGACGATACGTCTAAATAAATAAAAACTCAGACGCCACACAAAGTCCTGCTCAGTGGAGAATGTAGACGAGGAGGGCCGACCAAGTACTCACTCCATCGTAGGCCGCGTCTCTGCCCTCGGCTAGTCTGTGGCCATGAGTAAGCCCATTTCAAACTTACGTTACGGTCCAGGAAGAAGAAGAAGAGGACATTAAGAATGATGGGTTAGTAGATCTGGTGCTTTATCTGTTCGTCTCTTCTACAGTCGCTATTGTCATAGCGTTAGAGTGCTTGTTCAGATATTTTTGAGCACCATGTCCGCTCGTATTATATCTGATGACAGTCGCGATATCGAATCAGTCAATGTGCAAAAAATATTTGAGGAGGCCTCTATTGTCTTGTCTTTGTTCATATTTTGTGCTACAATGCTCCGATAATAAATAGACGTCTAAAGAAAAGGTATAATAACATTTCGAAATTCGTTCTCGGGTTCATTACCTATACTGAAACTGAAAATACTCTTCAAACTAACCACAAACTAGCCGGCATTTTGGTTAGAAACTTTGAACAATAATTAGAAATTGCATTTACATTAATTATGAAGTACGAGTATATACTAGTTAGATCTGCCACTTTTGAAGGTCGACAAGCGAAGTCAATTAGACTGATGTACGAACAATTTAATCATGGAATTTTTCAAAGATGCTGAAAAATACAGTTAAGTTTGGTAAAGGTAAATTCACAAAAGCTGGCTTATGATTGTGTACACCAACCTGTATCTACCGTTTTAACATCCACGCACAGATACTTTCTGTCACTTACTCGATCCATTAGTGCCAGCTTTGGTGAATTTACCCGTAGGTATAGTCTAAGATTCCATTAAATGTATTTCTTCTGTAGCACCCAAACAACGGTATAATTTCTGCCGCGTGGTTGTGTCGTGAGATTCGACTAAGGGATTAAACGATTATTTTATAGAAGATGGTTGGCAGCGACATCATCATAGTGAACACACTACTGCGATCACCAACCAACTTGCGTTGCGATCGTGGGTATTGCCTCCTAATGCATCGATAGGCACAGGGGCAAAAGACTTACGTCCAGCAGTAGACTGAAAAGATAGCCTGATGTGAGTGTGGTATACTTTAGCAGCAACAATCCTTTATGCACATACGAGTAAGTGCCGTAACTCCTGGTTTTATGAAGCACATTTAAGTCGAGAAACATCTGGAGTCACCGCGCGATACTAACGGAGGGAATAAATTTTAACCTTAGCGCTTCGGTTTAGCTGTTAAATAAATCTGAAGATTTATTATACATTAAGTGTGGCTGGGATAAAGTAAAGGAATATAAAATGTATAATTTTATAAATTTTGTGTTTATTAATAATCGCTGTCAAATATACGATAAGCTCATATTTACATAAATAATAAAGCACTATTGGCTATCAGTTTCTTTATGGGATAGGAGGCAAGCGAGCAGACGTATCGTCTGATGGTAACCTATCACCGTTGCTTACGGACACACGGTGCGTTGCCGACTTTTATGATGGGAATATAATTATTTATTTAGAATAGGTAGACGTTCATACCTGCTGGTACTTAAGTGATGATGCAGTCTACGGTGGAGCACGCTTACCTTTATGGAATACCTATTTACTCTTCATCATCATCATCATCAGCCTATGATAGTCCACTGTTGGACATAGGCCTCTCCTATTAACTATGCGTATAGACGCATTAGGAGGTAAATACCCATAATCGCCACGCTGGGCAAGCGGATTGGCGTTCGCAGTAATGTGTCCACTATGATGACGCTGCTGCCCATCATCAATCTTTTATCAAATAATAGTCAGTGACACTTCAATCCCTTAGTCGACTCTTACGACACCCGCAGGAGGAGTTGGGGTGGTGACAAATGTATTCTTACTGCCGTCACCACACGGCAAATTGTTATTTACTCTTGCCTTGAAGATATTGAGAGTGTACACACGCGGAAACATAGGTTCGAGCAAGGCATTTCACTCCTTGGCAGTTCGCATAAGGGTCAATATAAGCTTGTCTAAGGTAATTTTGAACCGTCGTCAGCCATGTGGTAGGTGGTTTTTGACCGCATGGATGAGATATTGGCAGATTCAAGCTAGTCTTACCAGGTGGCCTCTCGCGTCTCTGAACGTGGCCGTACCATCTAAGCCGTTTTTCTCTAAGTACGAGTAGAACTACTCAAAATCATTAAAACAAATGCTTTTCCCTTTCAGCCATATTTAAACATTTAATATTAGAGTAAATTGTTATTAAGGACATTTATTTCCCATAACTAAATTCTCAAAAATCTTTCTTAAGCCTATAATAAGTTGCGTGTGTAAGTATAAGTTATATTGTAATTATTTTTTAATATAAAATAATGCTAAATTTTAGGTACAGTAAATAACCCCTATTTCAGAGTATAAGCCTCCTCCACATTTTTAAATTTTTCTCTATCTTGAGCTATATTCATCCAGTTTGTTCCTACGAGTACCAGCTTTTTAATTTATTTTTATTTTATTTATTTATTTATTTTTAAGAAACAAACAGTCGTTTACAAATATTGTTTATAAACAAAATTGCCTTAAATCTAGACTCAAGGTCTAGATTTAAGGCACTAGGTTCATTAATTAATATAATACAAAGCAGGGAGTTACTAAATCTAATTAACTAGGAAACAAATATGTTCAGTGTTTGCTTAGTTATAATACTTCATTTAAATTGTGTTACTTCATTGAACTCTAAAAGTAAGTCATTTAAATGCAGTTACATGAAGCACTTTTTTAGGGTGCTAATGCTACAATTAAACAAATCTACGTCCTTAAGATTATTACGGTCATTAAACAACTTGCATGCACGCCTTATAAATGCATTTCGTGCGTAAGATGTTCTTATTTTAGGTATGGAAAATACAGGTTTCTTTTTACATTGGCGCTGATGGATACGGGGGACTTTAAAATTTATTTGTTGAAAAATCGAGGGGACATCCATTAGGTTATGTAAGATTTTATATAACATGACAGCGTCTATACAATCGCGACGATCACTAAGAGTTTGGAGATTATGACGACTAAGAGAATTCTCATAACTACTGTATGTATAACCAGTTCTGAAATCAAGCGCTTTCACAAACTTTTTTTGTATCCTTTCTAATCTATTATTATGGATGGCATGATAAGGTTTCCAGACCGGTATGGCAAATTCAAGGTGGCTGCGAACAAAGCTATTGTATAAAATTTTATATGTTAAAAGATTTTTAAAAGGTTTACTTATACGCAAGATGAAACCTAGTTGCTTATATGCCTTCTTAATAACTGTGTCTACGTGGGGTTTAAAAGAGAGTTTGGAATCCATCATAACACCAAGATCACGTATTTGTGTGACGCGACTCAGATGACTACCACACAAACTATAATTAAAATCAAAATTTTGTTTCTTTTTAGAGTAGGTGATGACAAAACATTTCTTAATATTCAACGATAGTCTATTATTATTACAATATTTTTCAAAATTATCTAAATCCTCTTGTAATAATTGACAGTCTTGAATAGAACGGATAACTTTATAAATTTTTGTGTCATCTGCGTAGAGTAACACACGTGAGTGCTTGATATGTTTGTCTATATCGTTTATAAAAAGAGAAAACAATAACGGACCAAGATGAGACCCCTGTGGGACCCCGGAACTGACTGATTTCCATTGTGAGGCGTAACCAGACAGAACCACACATTGGCTATGGTTCTCAATGTAGGATTTTATCCATCGGAATAAATCACCGTGTATACCGAGACGCCAAAGCTTTAAAAGAAGAGTGTTGTGACAAATTTTATCGAATGCTTTGGCAAAGTCGGTATACACGGCTTCAATATAAGCACCGCCATCCATTGCCGTTGAGATATCGTTAGTGAAAGTCAACAAATTAGTATCTACAGATCGGCCCTTATAAAAACCGTGTTGGTTGGGATTTAATGTCGTCTGCCCATAGTTTCCGTGGATGTTCTACTTTCTTCTCCATTGTGAGCCGGACCATTTATTGCTTATCCGTCCATCGCTGATCAGTGCATCTTGCCACGTGTTCTACCCATTGCCATTTATGTTTTAATTAAGACGTGCGCGTCAGTCAATTTAGTCCTGCTGCGTATTTCTTGACTTTTCACTCCCATATCTAACATCATTTCTCTTCCACAGGATCCCCTGATAACCCACCCAACACACATATCCGGGCCCGACAGTGAGGGCCTACGCGCGTCGTGGCGGACCCTTCGCGTATACCCCGACGACTACGCGACACATCGCGGCTACTTGTCGCTGCGGTGTCGCGCCACTGTCGCGACAAGGCCGCCACACACGCGCTCCATGTCCGTGCGGCTGTATGTGGCTACGCGACCGCATATTTCCACGTATATGTTTAGTAAGAACAGTAAGTATCTAAAAACATACCCAAATGTATTTTGATCATGTAACATATTAGCATCAGCTTAGTCGCTCTCTAGCGAAGAAGCTTTTTTTTTTTCAAGTCATCTTTCATACATAAACCATACATAAACGCTACGGATAGCTAGAGTCTCCAAAGTGTCGACCGCATATTTCCACGTATATGTTTAGTAAGAACAGTAAGTATCGAAAAACAAACCCAAAGGTAAATAGATTAGAGATTCGATTTTTGATTCGTAGACGGAGTTGAATCCTGCAACATACTAGCATTAGCGTAGTCGCTCTCTAGCGAAGATATCTATCAAATCACCTTTCATACTTAGACCATACATAAATAGTACGGATAGCTAGAGTCTCTAAAGTGTTGAGCTTGCCATGAGTTGAAAACGTGATTCATTTCTTGACAATTTTCCTCATAATTTTAGCGTTATTATTTAAGCAGAGCTGCAAGTCAGATGGAAAGTAAATTGACCCCTAAAACGCCTCTGTCTAAAAGCTTGTCGATTAATGACTTTAGTTATTTTAAATTAAAAGTAGCCAAAATGACCTGTGACGAGCAACGAGCATCACGAGGTACTCCACTCCAGAGATTAAAATCGAGCTCATTGTAATCACACTGATGTACTCTACTCGTATACATCAACGATTACGCGACACATCGCGGCTACTTGTCGCTGCGGTGTCGCGCCACTGTCGCGACAAGGCCGCCACACACGCGCTCCATGTCCGTGCGGCTGTATGTGGCTACACGACCGCATATATCCACGTATATGTTTAGTAAGAACAGTAAGTATCTAAAACCAACTTCAAATGTAGTATGATCATGTAATATACTAGCGTCAGCTTAGTCGCTGTCTAGCGAAGAAGCTTTATTTTTCAAGTCAGCTTTCATACTTAAACCATACATAAACGCTACGGATAGCTAGAGTCTCCAAAGTGTCGACCGCATATTTCCACGTATATGTTTAGTAAGAACAGTAAGTGTCTAAAAACAAATCCAAATGTAAATAGATGTTTGATTCGTAGACGGAGTTGAATCCTGCAATATACTAGCATTAGCTTAGTCGCTCTCTAGCGAAGATATCTATCAAATCAGCTTTCATACATAAACCATACATAAACGGTACGGATAGCTAGCGTCTCCAAAGTGTTGAGCTTGCTATGAGTTGAAAACGTGATTAATTTTTTGACAATTTTCTTCATAATTTAAGTGTTATTTAAGCTGCAAGTCAGATGGAAAGTCAATTAACCCCTAAAACGCCTCTGTAAAAGCTTGTCGATTAATGACTTTAGTTATTTTAAATTAAAAGTAGTCAAAATGGCATGTGACGAGCATCACGAGGTACTCCACTCCAGAGATTAAAATCGAGCTCATTGTAATCACACTGATGTACTCTACTCGTGTACCCCGACGACTACGCGACACATCGCGGCTACTTGTCGCTGCGGTGTCGCGCCACTGTCGCGACAAGGCCGCCACACACGCGCTCCATGTCCGTGCGGCTGTATGTGGCTACGCGACCGCATATATCCACGTATATGTTTAGTAAGAACAGTGAGTATCTAAAACCAATTCTAAATGTACTTTGATCATGTAACATACTAGCATCAGCTTAGTCGCTCTCTAGCGAATGGATCTATCAAGTCACCTTTCATACATAGACCATACATAAACGCTACGGATAGCTAGAGTCTCCAAAGTGTTGAGCTAGCCATGAGTTGAAAACGTGATTAATTTTTGACAATTTTCCTCATAATTTTAGTGTTATTATTTAAGCTGCAAGTCAGATGGAAAGTCATTTAACCCCTAAAACACCTCTGTCTAAAATATTGTCGATTATACAGTTATTTTAAACTATAAGTAGTCAAAATGGCCTGTGACGAGCATCACGAGGTACTCCACTCCAGAGATTAAAATCGAGCTCATTGTAGTCACACTGATGTACTCTACTCGTGTACCCCGACGACTACGCGACACATCGCGGCTACTTGTCGCTGCGGTGTCGCGCCACTGTCGCGACAAGGCCTCCACACACGCGCTCCATGTCCGTGCGGCTGTATGTGGCTACGCGACCGCATATATCCACGTATATGTTTAGTAAGAACAGTAAGTATCTAAAACCAACTTCAAATGTAGTATGATCATGTAATATACTAGCGTCAGCTTAGTCGCTCTCTAGCGAAGAAGCTTTTTTTTTTTTCAAGTCATCTTTCATACATAAACCATACATAAGCGCTACGGATAGCTAGAGTCTCCAAAGTGTCGACCGCATATTTCCACGTATATGTTTAGTAAGAACAGTAAGTATCTAAAAACAAACCCAAATGTAAAATATAATAGATTTTTGATTCGTTGACGAAGTTGAATCCTACAACATACTAGCATCAGCTTAATCGCTCTCTAGCGAAGATATCTATCAAATCAGCTTTCATACAATAAACAATAAGGATAGCTGGAGTCTCCAAAGTGTTGAAAACGTGATTAATATTTTGACAATTTTCCTCATAATTTTAGTCTTATTTAAGCTGCAAGTCAGATGGAAAGTCATTTAACCCCTAAAACACCTCTGTAAGCTTGTCGATTATACAGTTATTTTAAATTAAAAGTAGTCTAAATGGCCTATGACGGATCCATCACGAGGTACTATCGACAAAATTGAATCCTGACCCACAAAAAGAGTTTGTCATAGTAACATTGAAAGTCAAATTGTATGTCAGATGCAGCAATTTTATATTCAAAGTTACTATGTCAAGCTCTTTTTGTGGTTCAGGATTCAATTTTGTCCATAGTACTTCACTCCAGAGATTAAAATCGAGCTCATTGTAATCACACTGATGTACTCTACTCGTGTACCCCGACGACTACGCGACACACCGCGGCTACTTGTCGCTGCGGTGTCGCGCCACTGTCGCGACAAGGCCGCCACACACGCGCTCCATGTCCGTGCGGCTGTATGTGGCTACGCGACCGCATATTTTCACGTATATGTTTAGTAAGAACAGTAAGTATCTAAAAACAAACCCAAATGTATTTTGATCATGGAACATACTAGCATCAGCTAAATCGCTCTCTAGGGAAGAAAATTTTTTTCAAATCAGCTTTCATACATAAACCATACATAAACGCTACGGATAGCTAGAGTCTTCAAAGTGTCGACCGCATATTTCCACGTATATGTTTAGTAAGAACAGTAATTATCTAAAAACAAACCCAAATGTAAATAGATTAGAGATAAGATTTTTAATTCGTAGACGGAGTTGAATCCTGCAACATACTAGCATTAGCTTAGTCGCTTTCTAGCGAATGGATCTATCAAGTCACCTTTCATAAATAAACCGTACGTAAGCGGTACGGATAGCTAGAGTCTCCTGAGCTTGCTATGAGTTGATAACGTGATTATTTTTCGACAATTTTCCTCATAATTTTAGTGTTAAGCTGCAAGTCAGATGGAAAGTCAATTAACTCCTAAAACGCCTCTGTCTAAAAGCTTGTCGATTAATGACTTTAGTTATTTTAAATTAAAAGTAGTCAAAATGGCCTGTGACGAGCATCACAAGGTACTAGGCATCCACTCCAGAGATTAAAATCGAGCTCATTGTAATCACACTGATGTACTCTACTCGTGTACCCCGACGACTACGCGACACACCGCGGCTACTTGTCGCTGCGGTGTCGCGCCACTGTCGCGACAAGGCCGCCACACACGCGCTCCATGTCCGTGCGACTGTATGTGGCTACACGACCGCATATATCCACGTATATGTTTAGTAAGAACAGTAAGTATCTAAAAACATACCCAAATATATTTTGATCATACATGTAACATACTAGCGTCAGCTTAGTCGCTCTCTAGCGAAGAAGCTTTTTTTTTCAAGTCAGCTTTCATACATAAACCATACATAAACGCTACGGATAGCTAGAGTCTCCAAAGTGTCGACCGCATATTTCCACGTATATGTTTAGTAAGAACAGTAGATAAGTATCTAAAAACATACCCAAATGTGATTTGATTATAATCAGCTTAGTAGCTCTCTTAGAAAGGGACCATTAGTCATCTTTCATACATAAATTTCTACTGTAATGTCATGTAAACTTTTGTTTTAATAAATAAATAAATAAACCATAGATAAACGGTACGGATAGCTAGAGTCTCCAATTATTGTGTTTGTCAAGAGTAGGCAGAGTGAGTTTGACTTTATCGAGCGCACAATTTCCTTTTTGTCAATTTTCCTTATAATTTTAGTATCCATATTTCAACTGCAAGTTAGATGGATAGACAATCAGATATTTTAAATTTTAATTAATATGGCTTGTGACGGAACCATCACGAGGTATTCAACTCACTGAAGCACTCTGCTCGACTATACTTCGACGATTCGGCGATTGCGTTCAAAAAGTATAAAAAAGTCATGAATAGTATGACTTATAGAACACTTTAAAGTAAAACAATGACGAGCATAATCTGCTCAGTCGCTTTTTGATAACTATGGAACCCTACATTGAGGGCGGCCCGGTTTTGAAAGTAGGTACCTAATTTTATGTTTAACAAATTTAATCCTAGCATACTATTATTATCATAATGATGTTATCAAATATTAGAACATCGGCTGATATATTTTAGTAGAAAGCCTTCAAAGATGAGATTAACATCCATTTCAATTAGCATTACTACCGAAGAAGTAATTTCCGCTGCTTTCTAGCTAATATCATATTACATAGGGCGTGTACAGAAAGTAATGGCACGTGATATATATGCCAATACCTTGTTCCGAGACGCCTTTAATTTCCGCAAAGACACTAAAAGATAACGAGAGAGATAATAATATTAACGTGTCACGTAAGAATACTGACGTGATTTTATCTTGGTAAACAAAGTAACGTAAAAGCGTTTGCTGTTGGTTGTCTTATATAAAAAAAAAAATACTAGGTATTTCGAAGTTTTTCTAAAATACCGGTTGCGGTCCCTGGTTGATTGAAAGTCTAAGGTAAAATTTGTTTCTGAAGTGAATAATAATTATTTGTATAAAATATTTATCCTTTATGGGGATAAGAGTTTCTTAGAGAAATAGATTATTTTTGATCGAAATAATCTTCCCTTTAATTTAACGGAAATCAATAAAAACACGGTGTATAGTAAGTTACAAAAGCACCGTGGAAACTTAGTCTCTGTTGTCGTAATTTCAATCACAAGCAATGCACGAGAATAGATTCCATACGCTGTGAAACTTCAATAGAAAATGTTTTCGTGAACTTAAATTCAACAAACATTGTAATATCACTAAAACTTACCTTATTAAATGTTTTTGCTGCCTTCGGTTTTTTAAATGATCAAACTTTTTTTGATCGACAACAGACGTCGAAACTTGTCATAATACTGGCAATGTTGACAAGTACACAAATTGTCTTAAAAAAACGAAAAAAGTATGTTTTGGTGTCATTTTGCAATAAGTAACAGAATTGCTATAACCAGAGTAAAAAATAATAAAAGCTTAGCACGGTGGTTCTAATCCCACCTCGGACGTTGGTGATCTTGGTCGTTTTTTCTTTGGTGTATGACATCCAATATTTATAATTTATATTACTACATTACGACACAAGTGCGAAAAATTCGAAGTGGCGATGTTTTAAAACACGACCGACAGGGAGTGTTTTAAATCGACACGAGTTACGAATTTCGTTTTTGCACGTGTCTCTTACGACGTTTTTTAGTACAGATGGCCCTCCGAAGTTTTGAACCTGACGCAAAATGACAGGTATACCTTTCGGTCACATAATCTTTTTCAGGCATACTTTTCTTCGCATAATTTGTATTAGCATAAATGTACTGTCGCATAGTAATTATTTCGGCATACTACTTTGTTCGCATATTAAAGTTTTTTAAAGGACTAATTTATATTTGCCTAATGTATACTACGCATATTACTGTTTGGACTAATGGATACTAGTCATATATATTTCGGAACCCATAATTTTAGTTCCCTATTGGAATAAAACACTTTTTCGTTGTTGAACATGAATTTTAAATCAATTAACATGCATTTTACATATTCAGTATTTTACATAATTATTTTAGAATGTTCTTTTATTTTGTTGCGGGTCTCTTGAATCTGAAATATTAAAATTTAATGGGTTAGGTTAGGTTAGTGTGTTGTCCGAACTACGCAGAATAGGGGGTCTGCGTCGCAGACCCCCGTCGATCTGACTATTGTTCCCATATATTATACAGATTATACACACTTGATTTGCCATATTGAAACAATCGGTTTTCCTTAATCGCTCATATTTTTTTATAATTCCCCGTCACTTTTATTCATAAAACTAAATGTGAATCTACCGTCATTCTCCGTAAACTCCATATACTGTCGTGAAATGATGCGTAATAATTATTATGCAATTTTGTATTTACGAGCCCCGATGCAGTGGAGTTCGTCTAGTTCGAAACAATTTTTACAAAATTTTGGATATTTCAAAAGTGATCACATTATGCTAATGATAAATTGTATGAACGTTAGTCATGGTTAATGTACTACATTTCAAGAGACACAACAATCTGAAGTACGCTTTTGTTGTTTAATAAATCGATTTTAACAAACCAGTGTCTAAATTATATTTTCGTTCACCACCGTAATTCCGCGCTTATAAGCTTGACGCAAAATTCGCAGTGCATCAGGTGTACCATGTCGTCTTTAATATTAATGGCGTTCTTTACATTCATTGATTATTTACAAAATTAAAAATTGTGGAAATTTTTTTAAAAAATACCTTTCGTAAAATAGTTTTTTATTTTTTATTCTGATTTATTAAGTCCAAATATTTTATACTCAAAGAAACTACTTTAGTACTACTATTGAATAGTGAAGGTTTTGTCTCTAAACCTTTTCCCCCGGATGAACGGGATAATCTCGAAAAACTGTCTAACTGGATGAGATCATATGCATCGGGGCTCGTATACTGTGTGATGTTAGTTATTATGACGGGTATGCCTTCAATGTGTATGCTTTTAAATATTATGCGTAAAAAAATATGCATAAATACGATTCGCCTTTTCAATATTTCGGCTAGAAGACATTATGCGTAACTATATTATTACATTTGTTAGTATGCATCCCAATAGTGAACCAAAATGACACACTTCTCGCACTAGAGCCTAAAAAAGCACCACCTGTACTAAAAAATATATTTTATTTTTCTCATAGCTGAGGTGGTGTGTTAAGCAGTATGTGTCACATGCTCTCAAAATTATTTTCTTCTTTCGCGTTGATGATTGTGGAATCATAGTTCTGTGGTGGAATCCATCGTTTCGTTCGGGTTTCAATTAACGCCCTCGCCAGAAATATATCATTTTGATACTATGTGCACTTGACACATTTTATAATAAAGTTCCGATAAAAATTAGAAATATCGATAATATTAATGTCTTCAAAACGAAATTATTCAATTTTCTAGTTAACAAGTCATACTATACCATTAATGATTTTTAAACAGACTGTAATTAATGCCCACTGTGCGTTGCATGTAGCTACAGTCCATTAATTACAAAAATAAATAATTTGTACGCCTTCGGGCACGACACATTGACACAACTACGTTTTTAAGACCTGTACTTATGTATATACCCTGTGCTGAACAAATAAATGATTTTGATTTTGATTTGATTTGACACAATCTACTATTGTTTATTTTGTTGTCTAAAATCCCCTTACATAATCATGATAAACGATGACAATTTTTCTGGCCGGCGACCGGCGACCGACGCGTGTCCGCCGCCGACGACGTTCGAATGTTTTGTTCGCGAATGTTTGAGGGTGGTTTCTCTGAAATGTCACCGGCAGCGGGTAACCAACGACGTGTCGGAGAAACCACCCTAAATAACATACTTTTCAGGCCTAACATCAATGACATTAAATAATAAATGGACGCACAGAGCCAAACAAAAAAACCAAGAAAAGTGGCACTAAAAGTCATTTTTATCATGTTTCAGTTGAAGCTAATAACGCTCACTTACAATAAACTATAATAAAAAAAACTCAAAAAATAAAAAACTTTGTGAAGTGAGCAATAAGTGTCAAATTTGCGAAGAACACCACAAAACAGTAGAAACTTTTTATGTTTAAGGAATAATGATGCTATACCGTAAGGTGACCAAATGTCAACTGTCAGAACTGAATAGCGGAGCAAAAGGACCGCAATATTTACTTCTGCAGCCCATTTTTTAGGGCCATTTTTTTGAGCTGTTTGGGGATCCACTTATTATATTCTAAATCAATGCCTAACATACTTTTCATTTTGTTTGTAGAAGCGGCGGCCGGCTGCGCGCGGCACCAACTCCGCTCGGAGATGATCGTGTGGACCCTACTGCTTCTGGTCAGGAGACGAGTGCCTTTGCTACGAGACTAGACCCTTACATCTTAAGACATGCCATTCCCAGTCAATTTTCTAAGTGTGCAAACTAGACGCTCGAGCGGAGCTGCCATGCCAAATGCAAACGTGTGTGAGTCAGCAGGCCTTAGTCTTAGTGACTTCAAATTGGTGATACACAATAATAAATTCTCGTCAGCCTCTGTAGCCTAGTTGGTAGTGACCCTGCCTACGAAGCTGGAGGTTCCGGGTTCGAATCCCGGCGAGGGCATTCTTTGTGTATTTATTTATCACAAATGTTTGTTCCTTGGTCATGGCTGTGTATGTATCTAAGTATCTATACGTATCTATCTATTATATATATCGTCGCCTGGTACCCACAGCACAAGCCTTAATTGAGCTTACCGTGGGACTAGGTTGATTTGTGTAAGATGTCCCAAGATATTTATTATTTATTTATTTATTTAATAAAACATGAATCTGTTAATGGTTTTGAACAACTTTTACTATGGGACCAAATATGAAAACTCAAGAAAAAAAACCGACACTTCCATAGAAATATGCTATGATAAGTTGACCAAAATGTATGGATGCGTCAATTTTTTTCTTGAGTTTTCATATTTGGTCCCATAGTAAAAGTTGTTCAAAACCATTAATAGATTCATGTTTTATTATTTTGTATCACTAATTTGAAGTCATCCTGTAGTGTCACAACTACTATCCCGTATTAAGTTTTACTAAGCCCGGGATTACACCTGTGAGTACTCGCCCGGCGTTAATAGCTGATAGCTGAGCCAGTATCGCAGTGTCTCTTTTATTTACACGGGAGCACGTATCTTTTGTTCGTGTTTATAGCCGATAGTTCATAGCTCAGTAGCGCGCGGTGAGACCAGTGCCTTAGGCCAGCCGTACACCTGTAAGTCCTTACGTTAGTTATAGGGAGCTTCATGAGATACTGATATTCACCTCTCATTCCTTAGTAGCTCCCTCCCTATAACTTACGTGAGAACTTACAGGTGTACGGCTGGGCTTAGTACAGCTCCGCACAACTTGCGCAAGAACTTACAGGTAATCTAATCTCAGCCTAATGTGAATGCCATGT